>JBBKCR010000122.1:2222161-2233305 GCA_037577295.1 Ladigesia roloffi
GCTGGGGGTAGGATTCAAACCCAGGACCTCATGGTCCAGAGGCAAGTACCCTAACCACTGAGCTACCTCCACCCCCATAGTAGAACTAGGGATGCTCCGATCAGGATTTTTGCCACCGATACCAAGTACCGACTTTTTGTCTAGGTGATCGGCCGATACTGATGTCAATTCTGATGCTTCAAGTTTATATAACTGATATGTAATTTCGCTCCCTGATCACCATTCACTTTTTTCAGATAAAGTAATTCTGTAAATGTTTCCTTTGTTGTATGTGTGCGAGTGTGTGAGTTTTCTCCTGTTGTGTGTGTGTGTGTGTGTGTGTGTGTGTGCGCACATGAAAGATTTCTCTCATGTGTGTGCCTGCGTGAGAGATTTCTCTCATGGTGTGTGTGTTTGTGTGTGTGCGTGCGTGCGCGAGAGACTTTTCTTGTGGTGTGGGTCTGCGTTCTATCTTGCTGTGCGTGTGCGTGAGAATTGTCTCATGCTGTGTGTCTGCTTGCGCGAGAGAGTTGTCTCGTGCTGTGTGTCTGCGTGCACGTGTTATGTGTGTGTGCGTGCGCGAGTGAGTTGTGTGTGTGTGGAAGTTCATCCATACTTCTGTCTTTTATAATTAGGCGCCCCCGTCCCTAGTCCTCCCGCATTGACGTCATCAATTGTGATCTGTTCCTAAGATCGACGAGTTTAACGAGTCCCGATCCAGTCATAAAGTCTGATTATCGGCTGATACCGATCGTCCGCCAATCGATCAGAGTATTACTATTTAGAAGGTCAAGCTCTGCCCCCGTTTTACCACAATCTAAAAATCCACACTGTGTTCACCTGGAGCATGCAGCTGAGACCGAACACCACAGGCCGATGCTGAGGGCAGATGTAAAAATCAGTGAAAGGTGTTTGGGGCTGGTTGCCCCCCGCTGGCTGCGAGGTTGGGGTGGGGGGTAGAGCATTGCCTGGCTGGCCTGAGATGCTGTGGGGTGGGTGCCCTCCTGTGCTGGGCCCAAGGCTTCCATCACTTAGCAGCAAGTTGAGCCGTCGTGTGCAGAAGTATGCCAGCCTCCTCGACAAATAGGCTGACTGCACAAACTCCCCTGAGTACTGAAGAAGAGAAAGACAGAGACAAAATTAGAAACTAAATTAGAGACAAATAACACCACACCAGTGATAATAAGAATGTTTCATGTAATGTGACGGTACAATGAAGAAGACAGCAAACATGAATTATAAAGATAGGTACCATTCACCTATTTATGTAATATGAATGTGTTCAGTAATTACACATAATTTGATTTACTGAGATAATGCATTATCTAACCTGTAAAAGGAGTGGCAGTAGTAATTTAAGAAGCTCATCCTCGCCTGGTCGAATCTTCTCAAAGCATTCAAGCACCCAGGTCAAAAACTCATGCCTGTCCAGCATGCCGTCCTGTTAAAAAGAGAAACAGAAATATACATTTAGTTTTGCAAGTCATCAACTAATAATAATTCTACTACTACTAATAATAAGATTAATTTACATGGGGCCTTTCTCATACACAATGAAGCTTTTCAAACTGGAAAAAATACACTAATGCATATAAAAAACTGAAAACATATCCTTCAACAACAAAGCAAGCCAGATATAGAGATGACTAAGCAAATAGCTATGACTTTTAATCAGGTCAGATGAATTTGACCACTTTTCCATGTGGTCTGTGCACATATTTGCTGTTCCAAAATAAGGTGTCGTCTAACCTGAAACATGAACATGGCTAGTTTCTCATTGTACTCCCACTGCTTCATGGCGGTCTCCACCTCTGCCGGAGTGGCAGGCGGAGGAGAGCTGCATCCCTGGCTGGGAGACTGACGGTAAAACTCTGCCACCTTCTGTAGCTGCTCCCAGAGGTACTTAGTAATTATCTGAGTCCATTCTGGAGAAGCAAGATAAAGTTAAGACAGGCATTTCAATGACAGACTCCAATTATGAAGCACAACACAAGACCGTCAATCTTCATTTGGGAATTTATGATGTCACTGCTTCAAGCTTTATGTCTACTTGGAATAAAATCCAATACTTTAACGCTATTCCAAACTACTACAGTTCTGAATGAAGAATTATTTAATAATTTAATTTAAGGTGTACCCCCTACACAAACACACCCCTCACCTGATCATCTCCGATCCTAAACACAGCACTTTTATCTGTGATACAAGCAACTTCATCTGCCTCTGTGAACGCTCTTCCACGTTATTATGCTGCCATTCTCTGTCTTGCTGCTGTTATGATTGCACAATTAAACGTATTGCTTGTCTTCCTCTATTCTGCATTTTTGCAGATGTAACACTCTGATGCTACAATACAATATCTGTCATAGTACTGTATTAATGTAAACTACTTCTTTAGCTATAGACTGCACTAAACATAGTCTTGTTGTTCAGCTGCTCGTGTTCTTCCAGCACAGTTTTTATGTGCTGGTGTTTTTTGTTCTGTGTGTTACTCCGTGGCCCTGGTGGAACACTTTCATTTCACTGTGTATTTGGCTGAAATGAAAACCTACTCGGCTTGAGGTTAATAACACAGTGCTTTCTCCAACTGCAATGTAATTGGGGCTGAATATCAACATGAAATGTAATACACAGAGTAAATACACTTACCTATGCAGGGGTCAATGACATGCCTCTTCTTGACTTTAGTTTCAGTAATGGCAGCATGATAAGCACAAGTCATTTTGATCATCCAAGCAGACCGCATCACTGGGACCGAGTACTTGGCCAGGTAGCCGAAAACCTCCTCTTTCTTACTAAAGATGGGGACCTGGAGCATTCAAATGGACACAGATCAAAGCCAAAGCAACACAAAAGAGGACAGCTCTTATGACTAGAAATGCTACATAAATTGAACCACAACATGGTAGACGACATCAAACCTTTTTGGCCAGCTGAGTGAGGGGTTTGGTCCCAGCCAAGTCTGTAAACCAGTTATTGATGGAGCTCTGAGATCGTGCAGTGACCAGCCAGAAATTGTCTTTCTGGTTGACCTGTGGTTTCCTTTTCCCCGTATCTGGAAATGTGTTGCATCGCAGCTTTTCCGCAATGATGCTGCTGAAGTTTGAGCTAATCTGAAAAGTAAATGGATAAGGGATTCTAAATTCAGTACCAGTCTGTGAACAAGTGGTATTGTCATCATAGTTTGTGCCTTTTTGTTTACAAAACTTACCTTGGATGGGTTAAAGTTAACATTTTTAGCAGTGCCATGCTCGTCTCCTGATACAGCCGGCTGGTTATTAAATCCTTGCTTGACGTTTAAAGCTGTCAGTTCATCCTGAGCAATTGTAAAATAATAATTTCAATCGCTGTGCATTAAAAACAAAGGCCAATAATTCATAGATTTCAAGCACATAGATCAACATTACATCTGCAGCAATCATATACTGATGGAAATCCTGAATGCTAAACCATTCAACTGATGCACAAAGTGCTTTCCAGGTGTTTAATAATGCACAGGTGTAAAGAGCAAGACCTAAGGGTGGGCGGTGCAACAAGCACCGCGTGTATGCACTACATGGTCAAAAAAATTGGAACACACTTGTTATTCTGGGTTTGGTCCTAGGCCCCCTACTTAATATTATAATCCTTCATCATAGCAAGACATTCTGAAAAAAGTTTCATGCTTGAAATTTTGTGGACAGAGTTTGGGGAAGAACGTTTTCAATTCCAGCATAACTGCGCCCCAAAGCAAGATCCATAAAGATGTGGTTGAATGATTTCGGTATGGAAGAAGATGAATGTCCCGCATAGAACCCTGAACTCAACCCCATGCAAAACATTTCAGATGAGCTGGAACGGAGACAGAGCCAGGCCTTCTCGTCCAACAACAGTACCTGACTTTATAAATGCTCTACAGAATGAATGGGCACAAATTCCCACACAATAGCCAAAAAGAATGTCATTCGAAAAGAGTGGGAGCTGTTCTGCCTGCAAAGGTGCCATATCAAAATCTTGCATTTAAATGCACGGTCATTAAATCCCCTGTTGGTGTGACGGTTAGGCGTCCCAATACTTTCGTCCATATCCATAACAGGTACACAAACAGTCATTCGAGCAGACCAACAGCCAGCATTTATTTCCAAACAAACTCTCATCAAATTCCAGTTCAGAAGCTTCAACAGTTAAACAGTCTACCTCTCGTATTCATCACCATTAAAAAAAGCTAGACAAACGTAACTAGTCTGGCAGTCAAGTACTTGTCAACAAACAGCACCAAGCTAGCCAGCCTTGAGAAAACAGGCAGAAAATGAGTTTATACCAAAAATCAGGTTATCTTAAGGTTTTAAACTATATATACTAATTTAAAAGGATCGTGTGATTCATAGTGTGTGTTTTCTTGATGTGGAACAAATTTTAACGGTATTAGTCAGGGGAAAACAACTCAAGCTAATATTAGCAAGCTAAGTAGAGCCACTGTTTCGTAGCAACCAAATTAAACCCAGTTATTTTAGCTCATGTTGCTTTAGCCTAGCACCACAAATCCAGAAGGTTCTCCAGAACAGGAGACCGAGCCGTGTTCCCAACTGGACCGCCCAATTGGTGGCTTGTTATTGGTGCTGGAGGAGGCCCGGGGGTCTGGTCCAGGTCCTCCTCCTGATGGTGGTACTGGTATTAGCTGTAAGGGGCTAATGTCTGATTTCTTTGTGGCCCCACAGAGACACCGAGCGATAAAAGACCAAAAGACCAGCCCTGACCTCCTTCTGCTTCGGGTCCTGGGGGTACACGTCCGGTGGACCGAGTCTAGGCCGCTTCAGGTGCCGGTGTTCGTAGCTCAACATCCCGAAGGCAGCCATGGTCCCAGCATAGCAGCCGGGGCCCAGTCCGTCCCGAGATCCGACCAACAGACACCCAAGTGCGGATCCCAGACACAGACCGCCCCGCTCCCTCCCTCCGGCAGCACGGTCAGAACCGAACAGACCACCCGACAAAATAAAAGACCCTGCAGCTCACAACATATTTCACACTTCAGTACACAAAATACTTTTATTTTTGTTTAAGACGATTATTTCCTTGTTTTGATAATAATAATAATGATAATAATAATAATAATAATAATAATAATAATAATAATAATAATAATCATACCAGCAACAAAAATAATAACTTATTATTATTATTATTATTATTATTATTATTATTGTATTTCTACACTAAATCATAATGTTTCTTATTATAATAGTAAATGTATTCCTTTACATTTGGGTTATTCCTATTCTATTCAGTATATTCTTATACAAGTAAAAAATATGAGTTTAGAAACATTTTATATGAAACATTAGCATTTCCAAACCCCATTAGCCTTTAAAAAGGCTTTATATTTTGATAGTTTATTCATTTTTTTGTATACATGACATTCATGATTAAATCAAAGAGAGGAAAATAAATCTGAAAAATAAACTGATTAAAAAGAAATCAGAACAAAAAATATGTGCAGGACAGAAATGCTTGTAGAATTGTGTTTACAAATGTAGAATGTGTAAACGCATTGTCAAACTTTTCAGACATCAGAACAGCTAAACCCTGATTTATAAACAACAAACCTCCAAAATCGAATTCTAGAGACATAATTCTGTTTAAATTTATATAAATGTTATTGATGGTTGAAATAAAAAATGGCTTGTATAAAAACATTTATACAAGTTTATTGTATATTTCTAACATCAAAAATTGTGACTTAAGAGTAAGAATGTGTTTAATTTAATGATCACTGCACAGCGGACTGCAGTTTAACTTTTTGCCATGGGACACCATTTTTTAGGGGTTTGGGCCAGGCCCCTTTCTTCCAGTGAAGGGCTTAATCTTTATGCTTCAGCAGACCAAGACATTCTGAAGGACGGCATTCTTCCAACTGTCTGGTGTGAAAGAACTTGACTTGTTGCACAGATCCCTGACTTAAACCCCATCCAGCACCTTTGGGATGAACTATAATGGAGATTGTGAGCTAGGCCTTCTCATCCAACATCAGTGTCTGACCTCATAAATGCTCTACACAATGAATTGACACATATTCCCACAGAAAGTCCAAAAATATTGGAGGCTGTTATAGCTTCAAAGGGAGGACGAACCCCTATTCATGTTTATGTAATGAAAAGCACTATCATTGAAGTCTCTGTTGGTGTAATGGTCTTGCGTCCCAATACTTTTAGCCATACAATTTAGCATCCTCCTCCTATACTGTATGTTTGTGGGCTTTTGAAGGAGAAGGAGATCATTTCTAGTTTCTTGAACTTAAAAAACCCCTGATGGTTGTGCACTTTGTTGAACGTTTTCAAGCAATACTGAGGTGTTTTATAATAATATTTGTTATTTATAATCATTTACAATGGAAGAATTCTCTTTGCTATTCCTTTAATCTTGCTATTCCTAATTGCACAGTTTATTTCAGCTTGAAATAATACACAAAGGAGAATAAAAGAGTGCAACACATTTATTTACTGCGTTTATTTGAATGTTGAATGTACCAGAAAGATTAGGTGCAGTTCTGTACTCAGTATTTGAGGAACTGAGAAAAGCCTTCAATTCCATCCATATGTGGTCTGAGCAAGCATATGTGGACACAGCAAGGTTTATTATTGAGACTACATTAAGGATACTTGGCTTACTCAAAGCAGGCCTACATCACACTCTAAGCAACATTAATTCATATAATGAAAAATGAAAATGAGACCATATCATGTGTAAAAATACCTTTAATTAATAAAGCATTTTTATAACAAGTATAAACAAAATAGATTGAACGGCAAATCATACAATCTCAGGTCGTTAACAAGGCAGCTTTCCATTGCCAAATGTAGAAACACACCTAAACAACGATGATACAGCATTTTTTTAAACATGCACAGGCATCCCCCCGACGAACTTTTAAACTCAATATGGCAGATTAAAAGGAATGTGGACTCCAATGACTGTTATTTCTCATATGATTCCTAATGGTCATAAAACCATCACTTGTGCAAGCAATTGCCCTATAATTCTCAAAGTTTCGATTGTGCTCACACCAATAAAGTAAATTTCTCATAATTAGGTCTCTTTGTGCGTCACTATGCCACTCATGAGTTGGATAATGCTGAGGCAGGCCTTTTTTCTATATTTAACAGGATTCATTAGAATTTCTACCAGCTAAATTCCTGCTAAAGCCCCTACAGACTCTTCTCATCCCCAATTAAGAGGATCACGTCATCTAAGCTCCCCTGTTTAGCAACCACATGTAAGGGCAATGGCAGTTCAGAGACGAGAAAGTATGTCAAACAATTCAAAACATTCTCAGGAACTCAAACTACAGTTTCTTTCTCCGAAACTCACCCCGATTGCACAGTCCTTCAGGCAGGCAGCAGAAGCACAACATGTAAAAACAGTCTTTCACTGAGCTTGACTTAAATGGAATGACTGACCTGTTTTATCTTTGATCTCTGATTGGTTCAAAGCCTTCATGTTTGCACAATAAAGGAAACATCTGCTGAATTTCCCACATTTTTTCATAATTCAGTATTTTGATATGTAGTCAAAGTCATCCAGATAGGTTTGATGTAAGATGTTTAGTTGAGGAGAAATCTCTTTACCATGGCAATGTTAGGAACCAGAGTCATGATACCTACAACACAGTCATAACTAAAATATAGGCTGTTATTTACTACACAAAACTGAACCTCCACATACAGTTTTTTGTGATGATGATGAATGTAAAAGCATGGTACATCTGAAACCATGTTTTCTTTGGGTATATATTTCCTTACTATTCTCTACATTTAATTTTCACCTTGAACAGATCATAAAATATACATTTAAGACCAAAAACGTATTGTAAAACTATTGGAAAACGATGTCTCAAGCAACAGGCAGTGTATCCGTAACCTTTTTGCTTAACATCTTAAGGTCAGCTATCTTTCAGAGATGTTAAAACCTTTAGACTGGTTCCGGTCATCACTGTTGTAAACAAACTGGTTCTGATTCATTTACATCAAACCTCTCTGAATGACTCTAGTCACACCTTACCACCTGAATTATGCTCCTGAAAAATGGTTGAACTTCCACATTCAGATTATTTCAGAATCCATGAGGAACATGAAAATAATGAAGCACCTGTGTTGTATTGCAAATGTCCCACATACTCTGTAATCTCCCGCAATTAAATAAGGCCACACAAGACCATGAATGCTCATAAATACTAACCAATAAGACCAAACAATGGATACATCATTCCAATTTCAGTGTGCAATGTTTGCTTCTACTTGAAGCATGCAGAGAAATATAAGAGAAAGATAAAACATATAAAAAGGAAAACGTCAACAAACATCAATGATGTAAAAACACGTACAAACTTGATACATGCCTATTATTAGAAAAATAAAAATAAAAGTGCCATTATTTTCTTTTTTTTGCCCTGAAGGCATCAACTTGGATGGATGGGATTTCCCAAACTGGGTTCAAACATCTCTGTGCAAAGCATATTTTAGATTTTCCTGATATAGCAGCCTATCACTAAATTGTTTCTGAGCTGGACTGTGGAAGTTTTGCTCTAATTCCCTGCATTTGTAGCATATAATAATAGAGTATATTTTTTACCACTTAAAAAGGTTGAAGCATGTGTCCAATGGCTTCTATCACAATTCTCAGCGGGTTTCCTTCTGTACTACGTACAGAGAAATGCATCAAAGTATTGCTGGTGGTTCCTGAGCATCAGGGGCGTGCAGAGACCTTTAAAGGGTGCCGAAATGTAGAATACCCAAAAAGGGCACTATGACCAAAGGGGTGGGTGCTTGAGTACCTAAAGCCCCCCTGCACATGCCTCCTGACCATATGCACCAGAGTTTAGGCATGTAAAAATGGTGTATTGTCTTAAGTAGGCAAAATACTAAACTGGTCAGTGTTGTTGCACTCTGTGATCAGGAATAAAGAACACATGTATCTTGTTGCTAGCAGCTACATAAAGAATGTTTGTACTGTCAGCAGGTTTTGAGGAGAACTTAGTCGTGTTTGCAGCTCGGTGTGGTGCGTGCAGGCCCAGTCTGGGTAGCAGCCGCTCAGTTCTGCTCGGAATTACCTAGCGCTCTGTTCGACGCCTCCATCATGGCAAAGAAACGTGAGCTTTCATTCGCCAGTAGATTTGATGGGCTGTCAAATTCTAGGACCTATCAGGGAAGGAAAAGACACAGAGGCCAAAGATATAAGAGGTTGATCTCTCACACTGTGGAGTGCACAGCGGAGTCAAATACAACAGATAAAGTGACGCAGTTCTTATGAACATAGTCTATGAATTTACTCAAAATATTTCCTAACAGAGCTGCCATTCAAAAATTTGCAATCACTTGTTTATATTTATAAAAATAACTTGCAAATTGTAGATATATAAATGGGATATCATTAAAAAATGTATCAATATTTTGTTAACTTTTTTCCAAGGGTTTTCTGGAACTGTTAGCAGGGTTTTCTGGGAAGGTGAAGACCAAAACAAGATTCCTCCAAAGCATGTTAAGTAAACCACTGCACCTTTTTAGGAATGCATTTTCGGGAAGCTTTACTTTGGCTAGCATCATAATGAGTGATGGCGGAGACAGAGGGTCTCTTTTGGGCTGCCGTCAGAGGTGGCACTGCCAGGGATTAAACTCACTCCATCGAAGCCATTTAAGGAAGTTGTGCCAGTCAGGAGCCATTTTATATTCATTTTCATTCTGTAATTATTTATGTACGTCCGTTTTACCATGGTGTGTAAACACTTGAAAAACAAGGCTTTCTGGATATCTCCTATTTTCTGGTTATAATATTCTTTTATTTAGCTATAACTGTGGTCTCGCTCTGTTCTAATTATGTGAAACTAATTATGTGAAAACCTTTGAATCTGAATCTACATGCATCTGTGACAAAATTGTTCTTATGATTTCAAAGCACTGAACCCTGAAGTGTAGATACTGATAGGTGAGATTACATGGAACCTTCAAAACAACTCATAACAAGCCATGAAGAGACCAAGTCATTTTAGATCCGAGACTGACCTGGCCATGGTCCAGAACCAAGACTCTGTCACAGCTGAGGACGGTGTTGAGGCGATGGGCAATGACCAGTGTGGTACAGCCTTTGAAAGAGGAGCGAATAGTCTCCTGCAGGAGCTGATCGGTCTCTGTGTCAATGGCTGCA
This sequence comes from Ladigesia roloffi, assembly GCA_037577295.1. Classification (NCBI taxonomy): domain Eukaryota; kingdom Metazoa; phylum Chordata; class Actinopteri; order Characiformes; family Alestidae; genus Ladigesia; species Ladigesia roloffi. The sequence goes on from JBBKCR010000122.1 coordinate 2,232,314, forward strand.
GTTGCCTCATCCAACAGCAAAATCTGTGAGACGAGATTAGGTTACAAAAACAGCAGCAACACAATTTACAATGAAAGTATAACATGACATGCTGACCCTGTAATCCAGTTTAGATCAGACCATGCAGGAGCAGTCCAGAGATCGTGTTACTGCTCTGCTCACTGCTTCTGCTGCCGGCCTCTTTTAGCCCTATTGCACAGCTCAATTCCTCCCAATGCTTGAATTTCAGCCATTTGGGGGCAATGTTTCACCATTTTGTAGCTGCTTAGTTTGGGCACATTAAACTAGAACTTTATGTTTAATAAAGATTCTTCCAGCCTGGAACTTCGATCAGCATATGAAAAAAGCAAATACAGTACATCACAAAATGTATGACTGAATCAAAAACCTACCCAACATAAGGCCTGATTTTGGATTCAGTCACTGGGCCCAGTTGTAATTAATTCTGGACTCAGGATTCAATATAAAGACTTGTTTTGGATTTAGTTATACAGATTCCAGAATACATTCCTCCACTGGATTCCAGCTATTGAAGTGTATTTTTGATTCTGTAAGTGTAAGGAATCCTACATAGGAATATATTTTGGATTCAGCCATAGAGAATTAAACTTAAAGTTTCATTATAGATTCAGTTATAGAAGTTTTACTGCACTGAATTATTTTTGGATTCTCAAAGAAGACCCAGTATAGGCATTCATTATTATAGATTCAGACCTAAACAACACAATGTTTCCATTTGTTTTTAAATACATGAATTCGTTCAGAATTTAGTCATACAGAAACCAGTGTTTTATCTTCAATCCAGTCTTAGGGAAATCAATATAAGGATTAATTTTGTATTCATCACAGTAATTTCATCATAAGCATTCGATTATTACATTTTCATTATTAAGCGTAAGTCTTTTGTGGGGACATGCACGCGCGCACACACACACACACACACACACACACACACACACACACACACACACACACACACACACACACACACA
>JBBKCR010000122.1:2239205-2253517 GCA_037577295.1 Ladigesia roloffi
ACACACACACACACACACACACACACACACACACACACACACACACACAACAGTATGTAATTAGTGAAAGAACTTCCCAGAGGTACCGACCATATGACCACAGCTGCACCGCTGTATCCCAGACAGGCTTTTATGTAGTGATTCAAAGCTCTTATCCGAACAAAACAACTAAAGACCAATGTGCTTTATTTCTTTACCTTAAACCTTTATGTCCCGTGTTACTGGTTGAATGTTTTCCTCATTAGCTCAGTATCAAGCCCTTAATAAGATTAAAATGTGGAAGTGTACCCGGATGTTTGCTATTGCATTTAAATATAATTACATAAGTGTGGGATAAAGTATATAATTTTTTATATGTGACTAAGTGCACTTAACAAGTTTAGAGGGTATATTTATAGTTTATTTATATAAGTTTGTTCTCTGTGTCCTTCTGTACCTTGTAAAGTCTGGAGACACGTTGTCTCCTCTTACGGTATACGTGTACACAGTGATTTAACAAAGTTCACTTTGACTTTGTATAAATAAATTACAAACAACGTACATCACATATAACATAGTTACACATAATGTTTTCAGTTTATAGTTCCAAGGTTAGAATCAATGCTTCAATGGTAAAAAAATGTAAATTGTTATAAATTACATATTTCTAATTGAAAAATGACTGTCAAAATGATATTCAGGAGTAAATGGCAGTTTTACTTCTAAGTACACGGTGTACTACAGGACCAGGGCCTGTCTCATAAAGCACATTCAGCTCCTTCTCAGATTACCAAACAAATGCAACGTGGTTTAACATCTTGCTCAACCCAAGTGTAGATACTCAAGCTAATTAATCACCCCCAAACGCGTGATGGATGGAGAGGAGTGGGGCTCCTAGTTTTCTAGTTTTCAGCGCAGGAACCAGAAATCTCACAAAATAAATATGAAGAAAGCAATGAAGCATATAAAGAAACATGTCATTACCTGCCATTGTGTTACAAGTGTTGCTTTTTGTTGTTTTAATTGCTTTGTTTTTTTAGATTTATGCAGCAGGATTTGATGTTCTACTGCTAAAATGCAATCATTATTCAGGTGACAGGTCTGGGGTAAATCATTGTTTTTGCACTCTTCCTTTAGTATATTAATTTATTTTTGCTCTAAAATTAAATGGTAGCTTGAAACCTTCAACAATTTGTAAAGAAAACACCTCCCTTCACCAAAATGTGCTGCAAGAGCTGACATTGGAATTAGCTGTGCAGCACAAGTGGCTTCACACTGTGTGGATTTTTGTAGCTCCTTTTTCGGTAGTTTTCTATTCATTATTCATACTAAAACAATCATGACATGCATATAAATTAGCATTCCAATCTAGAGTGTATCTCCACAAAAAAATGGTGTATGGTGCACCTCATGTTTTTATGTCCATAGTGTCAGACATGCAGGTGTACAGGGGAAACATATGATTGCCTAAACACAAACTAACTAATACTATAATAATTGTAAATATAGGGATATCCAAATAGGCTTTGGAGTGAATGTCAGCAGAGTGGTGGGCTCACCTCTGCAGGAAGTCGGGCCCTCGGCTGTAGGCGTGGATGGTGGACAGACCCTGCAGGCTGCTGGTGAGGTGAGAGGTGAAAGGTGATTGGCTGATGTTCTCCAGCCTTTTCAGCTCACGAATCAGAACCCTTAGGAGACAGAGAGTGATTCTTTTTGAAAAAAGATAGAGAAAAAAATTCCCACATCTCATCATGGAGTCACACAATATTCCCAGTTACGCAGGCCTGAAGTGTGATCAAAGCTGTCTGACTGCGGGTCTCACCGAGGCGCGCGCCATGTGACAGGTTAGTGGCTTATGAGATGGAGGCCCACAGGGGACAATAAGTGTGAAGCTGAAGGGCGCATCCTGGCAGAGCTCGAGTCATTTCTGAGGCTCCAGCGGTGATTTACAGGGACTTTTATAGGGCCTGTCACACATCAATGCTAAACCCAGCAAGACAGCAATGTCTGGGCCCGCAGCAATGTGAGAGATAGGCCTTTATTGGCTAAAGGTGGGGTGATTTCTACTTTTAGACACAGAATAAAATAGGCAAAGGCTGTGACTAACAGGACGGCTATGAATCACCCTTTTTCTCATTAAAAGGATCTGGATGAGCATGCAGTTAAAGCACGAAAGCAGAAAAAACAGCCTTTCAAAATCTTTACAAAGGATGTTCTTTTAGTAGGAGAGATTGCTTGGTGGTTCATTAGGGAAGTCATTCCGAAGAAACACATTTGAAAAGTCAGGAATTACATCAATTCTCTGGCCCAGAGGATCCCTGCTATCATTCATAATTTTTTCTTACATTATCCAGAGCGCAAAGAGAATTTAAGAAAAAAAAAAATCAATAAAACCCAAAAATGCTGGCATGAATGGGAACGAAGCAAATAACGACCCCTCAATAGCTTTTAACAACAGTAAAATACCAATTTTGGGCAAAGTTTCATTCCATTCTCCTCTCTCCTTTCTTTATACTTTATACTCCTTCTTTTCAAGGAATACTTGCCAGCCTGTGCTGATTCAGACTAGGGACACACAACATGCTTTGCTTGTTAATTGTTATCACTCCATTGGCTTTTGCAATACGGATAAAATTACAGATACTGTTATATGGAAATGTGTGGGAGCCCATGGTCAAATTACACAAAAGTAAATTAACACACCCTGTACAGAAGGCACTCATCTATACAAAGCTGCTGTTAAATTGGTGAAAGTAAGATATTTGAGTTAAAAATAAAACATGCATAAAAGTTATGGCACATAAAATTGGTATATTTTGTGCTTCAAAATCTACAGTGCTTTTCAAAGAGCTGCGTTAACTGAAGCACTTCACTTCAGAAAATATAACACAGAATTGTGAAAAGTGTGAATTATAAATCAATTTCGGTATAATTTTTGTTTATAGGTTATACGTGGTTGTTATCATGTTACTTACTTGAATCTTCTTTTTTGCCTTTTTTCTCAAGTCACAATACGCAACATACAATCCAATGAAATGAATTGTTATGGAACAGATTTTTTCCACTGGTATCTGATTGAGGCAGATTTAATTTTGATAAAATGTTATGGTCGGCAAGCGAATCATCTGATCTTGGTTTGGGAGACATGCTCTTGAATCAGGAAACAGCACTGGGCTGAGGACCAAGATGGACCAATAAAGCCGTGTGATCCAACATTGGTAAATATATTTGGGTAAAAATGATCTAGGCCAATCTTCAACCCAATCACATCATGATGATTTCAGTTAGTTGCAGGACACACAGCAATCACTGTATGCAATAACATGATCAAGAAACACTATATGGATAAGGCCCCTTTGGGCTAGGCCCTTAGATTCCAGTGAAGGACATTATCTTAACGCTTTTGCAGACCAAGACATTCTGTGCAACGCCATACTTCCAACTCTGTAGACGCAGTTTGGGGAAGAATATTTTGTATTCCAGCAAGACTGCGTCCCGGTGCACAAAGCGTAAAGACATGGTTGGATGAGTTCAGTGTGGAAGAACATGTGTGGCCCACAGAGTCCTGACCTTAACCCCATCCAGCACCTTTGGGATGAAGCGGAATGGAGATTGTGATCCAGACCTTCTCGTCCAACATCAGAGTCTGAACTCATGAATGCTCTATAGAATGAATGGACACAAATTCCCCCAGAAACTACAAAATCTTGTGGAAGCCTTCCAAGTAAAGTGGGGGACCAAATCCACAATAAAGTCTTTGTATGAATGCAGTTTCAGTAAAGTCCCAATTGCTCTAACGGCTGTGTTGGGTAAGTACCTTTAAAAAAGTAATTAGTTATAGTTACTAGTTACTTCTCACAAATAGTAACTGAGTTAGTAACTGAGTTACATCACTATAAAAGTAACTAATTACCAGGCAAATAATTGTAAAAAAATAAATCAAATGTAATATAAAATAAATATAAAACATTGTACACTAATAACTGACGCAGAGATACACTTTTTCCTGAGCATAAATTGCACGTTACATAAATATTTTTGCCTTTCACAGTAAAGTAGCGTTTAAACTTCCAGTTTCCAAAAGGTGCCTTTGAACTTTGAACTTTGAAACCCGGCCCCGAACACACACACACACCCCAGAGATGGCTGAGAGAAAACGCATGAAAAACGCTTCAGTGTCCTCAGTTATAGTAACGCGCATTTTATTGTCCGTAACGGTAACGGCGTTGTAACGGGGGATACAGTAACTGGTTTGATTACTCGTTACTGAAAAAGGTTTCGCCGTTAGTAACGCCGTTTATTTATAGCGCCGTTATTCCCATCACTGTCTAAAGGTCATGTGTCCCAATAGTGTATGGCACTTTGCCAAAGACAATAAGCTCTAAATCAAACCTCAGAGTAAAATTGTGAAAGCTAACCTGGAAATGCGGTTGACGATGAAGAGAAAGGCAGCGATAGGAATGATGGAGAAGAGGAACCATGGGAAAATAGCGGTGACCACGCCCAGACAGAAGAGCACCAAGGTCAGGTTCTGAAGCAACATCTCAGCCTGCATTCCTAGTCGCACATCAACTGCAGAGAGAGGAGTAGAAGACCGAACATTAAAAATAAAACTTAAAAAACTTCGTCATCCATTCGGTAGGAAGGCAGACCTGGGAAAATTCAAACCTTCATCCATGTCTTTGGAGAAGCGGTTGAGGATGCGTCCCAGAGGAGTAGTGTCAAAGAAGTGCATAGGGCTGTGGAGAACAGCTTTAAACAGTTTATCGTGAAGCGTCGAGGCAGCCCACAGCGTACACTGCAAAACACACACACACACACAGATATGTAGAGATAAATATACACACACTTTAGTAATATATGCAGCCATTCACAGTACAAACACTAACACAAATGGGTCAGTGATTCAAATAAACAAAAACAAGCAGAACAAATCCATAATCCAAACAAACAGGTCAATGAAACAGACAAAACAAAAACAACCATAATGAATACATCACTGGAGGGAAAAAACCTTGGCAAAGAGGCATCACAGGAAGGGAAAAGTGCCCAGGCTCAGTGTAAACAGGGAGCCCCAGCAGAGGCCCAGCAGAATCCCAGTATGTTAGTGGTTTACACAGCTATGTACACAGTCTAATGCACATATCACACACTGTGCACATTCAAAAGAAGCCTGCTGTTCATGGGGGTCTCATGCTAGAAAAAGGGAAGAATAATCGCTTTCAAAACCTCAAACATCTACAAATCTTTTCAAGCGTAAGCTCTCATGCAATGTGTCACCATTTTAAACACAAAGTGACCCTCGTACAAGGGAGCACATGAATGGAATGCGTAATTATGTAGAAAAGATTGCTTTGGGACATATTCGGCTGGCTAATATTTACTATTTCAGCCCCAGACTTTCTAATCTCACCTCTGGGTGAGGAGCAAAGATTAGCCATCAACAAAAAATTAGTAAACACACGTGGCACACAGCCACAAAGGGACGAAGCCCCTCCGTAACCCCCCTAATGCGCCGTCAGACCTGTTTAACAAGGAAGAAGGTCGCAAAGGCCCAGAGGGACACAACACACGCACACCGGCCCTCTCCAGCTGAGAGCCATGGCAGTGGACAGATAAATGGATTTAGCCTGCAGGCAATTTCAATTACTGAGCAAAAAACTAGGAGCGACACAACGGATGAAAGGAGAAAGCTAGCCAATTAGCAACGGCAATGGCAGCCGACCAATAGTGCCGCAACAAACAGCTGGAGGAAAACATGACAGGCGATTTCGGGAAACTTCTACGAATTGAGGGGGGAATATGAACTTCGGTTTGAGCCCTTCATCGACCCTGCTGAAACACAGCTGAAGAGTCAATATTGTATCCGTGTCCCAGACTGCCATTTATTGGAAAAGAGGGATTAAATGGGATGCACCTCTGAACTTCTGATAACCACAGATCAACCTGAGATTTACAGGTAGACTGACATTCACACAGCCTGGAAAACAGCAGAAACAGAGGGCATACAACTGCAGGCTTAAATCCAAAACTCTTTTTGTCTGACTCAGAAAAGTGAAAATGACTGTGGTGGCAGGAATATATCTGTAGAAGTTTATAAGACTGCCGTTATAAAACCCTGCACTGGGAAAGGAAATGTTCAATGCTTGTTAAATGACAGCAACTGTTTATTTTCCAATTCAAAAACACAAAAACTTATACGCTTTTAAAAAGAAAGAGTGCTGCAGGAGAACAAACATTTCGTGGATCCCTGAAAGAAACTTTTAATACTATTGGATACTATTGAGACTAATTGTTTCGGTAAATGCTTCGGTAAATGAGATGCAAGAGTGTGAAGAAAGTTTAAAGAGCCTTCATTTAATGTAAACATTCTAGGAAGAACACTTAAACCTTAAAATTATGTTAATTGTTCTTCATACTTTAAGTACACTTACGTCTTATTTAGGTCATGTCATATATTTTTTTATTTTATACGCTAAACTCAGCAAATATATAGAAATCGTGCACAAACGTAATGTTTCATTTTGGCCTCTGAAGAGACGTGTACATATTTTAATTCAGAAAAAGATGTCACTTTTCCATGAAACTGCATTTTGGATATATTCTGCAGCACAGTAAAGTTTTTTTTTGCCATAAAAAATGCAGTTAGACTGGATATAACTATACAGTGCATAGAACCCTTGATGCATAATTCGTTTTTTTTTTCTTAATAGTAGAAAATGCCTTATTCCATATGTGTTACTTTTTGTTAGCTGTTCCATTATTATGTATTTGCATAGAAAAATTGGCGAAAATACTATCTATGTAATTTGCATAAGCAAAAAAAAATAACATTACACACAAATGCCTTAACTGAAACTTTTGACTGACAGCATATTTGATCATGAAGATTCCGAGAAGAAACATTACCTTAACGAACACAATGCCTCTCACAATCTTGAGGAGCAGCAGGGCCCCCATGGAGAGAGCGTAGACCCTGGAGTAGTGCTGCATGTGGGGGTTTAGTCTCATGCTGCTGCTCACCACGCTCTCATTCCCCTGCAACACCGTCACGTTCTGAAAACACACACACGCATCACATTAGGAACAAGAACCTCACGCGCAGGATTCCACTCAACGGTAACGGCAAACAATTCCCATCCTCAGTCATGTTTACAGAAGGCAGCGTTTTTCTCCCCCCCCTGCAAGAGGCAGCTTCACCACCAACATCTGTTGCTACGATTTTCCCTCCGAGTAAATCCTGTTCACTGTGGCACTTCTAATTAGCGCTGGGACTGATGTTCATTTTGACTGAGCAGCAAAACACAGATGAAAGCAAGTGCTTTGTCTGTTTAAAGAGGCACTACGGAAACACTTCACCCAAAAAATTCAAACACTGCTAACAACTGAGGAGGGACCACTTACGGTGTCATAACGGCCTTTACCGGCTTGATGCCATAATAGCCTCCATTAGATTTTATTTTATAATGATCAACATGAGTTTTGTCAGAATCCGAATTTGACTCAGAAAACTGGCGGAAATTGTTTACGTTACGAAACAAAGACAGGAAAAACATCAATACAAGTCAAAGAAAGGTCAAACCAAAACCCGCCAGAAGTACTCTTATAACTAAATACACTGTGCTGTGTCCTCTAATTGCTGTGGTCAGTTATAAAATAACTGCTGAAATTCACTAGTTGACACAGTCAGTGGTTTGGAATTGTGCACTGAACCATGACTGCCTCTTTTGTTTTTGCACTACAGTCTCAAAACTGTTTTCATTTCATTTTTACTGCTACTTTGACTTATATGTTGCTGCTACTCGCATTCTACTGTTACCGTTGCGAAACTCTCTTATCTGCCCTGATCATTTGCACTCTACTGTTACCATTGCACAACAATTTTTTCTGCCGTGAACCCTTGCACTACTGCCTTATCTATCACTACTGCCTTATTCATTTGTTTGTCTTGTGTCTTATTTAGTCTGTATAGAATATCTATTGTAATATAATCAAAATTTAGTAATCTAGATCAAAAATGTTTTGTAGGGGCACAACAGAGAGCATGAAATGGCATTTCGATTCCCATGTATGTCTTGTGCATAAATGTGAATTGACAATAAATCTCTTTTAACTTTTATTTAATTGAATCACATGTAAACTTGAGGTAAGTAGTAGTGATTGGCATTTATTAGACCAATGATATAAAAAGTAGTGATATAAATGGCAGTAGCCCATGATACGACTATTGCACATGATTAATGACATAAGAAGTGAATATTGCACATTTGCAATCCTGAGATTCAAACCCACAACCTTCTGATTGTAGGGCGACTCCCTAAACATTAGGCCATAAACTGCCCATAGATGATAAGCATAGATGATAAGACTTCGGTCGTTGGATCAACAAATGTTTATGCATTACGATGTCTTAATAGCCTCTAAAATCTTTTATTTTCGAATTATAAACATTTAGATTTTTGTACTACGGTGTTCTTTTATATTATGGATGCCACACATTGATGAAGTCTGCATTTACTGTAGTTTTTGTGGGTTCAACTGTTTTTTTTTTCATTTTCTTTTTCTTTTTACATTTTGATGTCTTAATTTTCCTTTCCAGCTTTCATTTAATTATTGTCAACATTAGTGAGCTCAAGTGCTCTTTTTCCTTTTGATGTGAGGACGGACTCTACCTCTTCCGCTTCTCTATTGCCAACATTAATTTTGCGAGCTGAAGTATTTTTTTATGGCTCTACAGATGGAGGCTGTTGGAAGAAGCCCACTCACCCCGCTGCCCTGCCTGATCCAGTGGCTGAGCCACCAGTTACTGAAGGCTATGCTGCCTGTGGTAAGGAGGAAGAGGAGGAGATTGATGATGAAGCACAGAGGCCCTCCCGCAGCCTTGATGTAAGCGGCGTAGACCCCCCAGGACACGGCGCCAGACCCCTTTTCCTCAACCCGCATGAGCTGGTCTGCAGGACACGCATCGAAAGTGCCCAGAGGATGAAAACAAAGAGAGAGAAAGAGAGAAGAGATGTGTGACTCATTCCTGCTGGAAAGTCAGCTAAGCGCTGAGCATTATACTCAGATTACACAGCTCTCACCTCCTTTCCTACTCCCTGCGGGCTGCCTGCCTGCTGCACTGATGACTCCAGCACACAGCCCAGAGCGCTCCTCCTGTCCTCCCTGCCGCTTCCGCAAGTTCCTCCGCACCACATTCTGATAGAGAGACAACACGGAGAACCAGAATCAGAAACAAACTCTTTTAAAAGGCCTTATTTCCTCACACACACACACCACCAGTCACAGCTTCTCATTCAATGTTTTTTCTTTGTTTTTGTTTTTTTTCATTTTCTGCATTGCAGATTAATATTGAAAACAAACACGCATGGAAATATGCTATAAACAAAAAAAATCCTCATGAATCTGACTGAAAAAATGCCAAGAGTGTGCGAAGTGGTCGTCAGAGCAATAGTCGATTTTTCCAACATTAACCTACAATGTAGCCAATAATAAAAACCAAGGAAATCGTTGAAAGAAAAGGTGTTTTTTACTGTTAGTGTACCTCCTGAAGAACTAAGCAGGCCACAATGATCAGTGGGTCTGTTCATTAATTACACTGTAAAAATTACACAGCTGGTGGCTTGACAGAGCGGTCACTTAAAAAAAAAAAAGAAGAAAAAACTCCTGGCTTGTTTTTGCAGTCTAAAAATAAAATCCCTCCGAAAGAAGTCAATCAGTTCAAATTTAAATACTAAAAATTACATTCTGCCTGTTTATCATGATGCTGGCTTTTGTCGTGTTGATCTTATAGAAGACTGCAATATGCAAACAAGCCCTATAAGGCTTTTTTTACAGATGTTCCTAATAAGTATCTACGGTCATTCTGAAGAATCAAGGATCTTTATCACACAAGAAAAAGTATATATATTTTTTCAAAATCATGCAGGCCCTTTTATAATTCCCACCAGTGTGACTCCAGTTTATGTCACAAATTCGGCTGACTTGTTTAGATAAAATGTTTGATTGCACTTCTACCCGGCATTATTTGTGATCTAACTTACATCAAACATAAAGTTTTCCTTTATTACATGAACTTGAATAAATTGTGTACACGGCAGGACTATTGTTTATACAAACCGATAAATTAAACATTTAAACTAATGCTATGATAATATAGTTACAAATGAAATAATGGTAAAATGATCATAATAGCAAACTAAATCCTACGTTTAGGGGTAGCAGAAATAATTAATAAGCATAATAACAGCATGGGAGGTAGAAGCTACAAGCAATTTATGCAACCACTCATAGAAACATAGATAAACGTGATTGTATTCCATTTTCAGCTATTCAGCTGTTCCAGGCAGGGCCACAGCACACCACTTAGTTCTTTCAGTCAGTGGAGCTGAAACTGAACCAGTCTTGTGCCTTTTTGAGCCGTTAGCATATTAGTTGGCAGAGCCGGCAGACTAACACCTCAGTCAAAGTCCTGCCTCAGCACATTCTAGTGCAAGTTAGGGCTTAGATTCTGGTGTTCTCCCAGTTCAGTTCTTTTTCCCTAGTCAAATATCAGTCTGGATACTTTTTCTCCCCTCCAACACTAACCAGCTCAGGTGTTTAAGTTCATTTGAAAGTGTGTAAGGGAAAGGTGTAAGATGCAATAGGTACTTAGATAAGTGTGGTTGAGATCACAGATTGAACGATACCACTATTTACCTGATTCTAACACTGAATATTGAAAATTGACTGGTATATTGAATGTTGAAAGGTAAATACCCAATGTTTAGCTTAAAAATGAGCTATTTATATGCTTAATTTTTTAATTACTATGGATGGAAATGAAAAGCACAAATAACCTGGGAAATACGTACATCACAACTGGAAAATAACCAATCAAACACCAAGTTACACTGTTTAACTGTAGCCAAATTCCAGACTAGATCTTTTTTCCCCAGTCGAACACAAAGTTAGACTCTTTTTCTTTAGTCAAATGCAAGACTAGATCATTTTTTCCCAGTCAAACACCAAGTTAGCATTTTTCAGATGCTCAATTCCATGCCTTCACAGGAGCCGGCTACTGCTTAGTGCCAGCTGGCATGCTTCAAATATATGTTTATCAAAAGCAACCAAATATGTTTTTCCCTGACCCTGTATAAAACATTATTCAAGGTCAGGCCCTATGTTTATGGATTTTACAGACATTTTTATTCTTGTAATAATAAAAATGATTTGCAAAGGCCATATATTTGCTTTGCATTTTGACTGACAATCAACCGACTTGCGCTAAATATCAAAAGCAAAGATAACACTGCGCATCACAGGCTAACTACGAACCGCTACGTCCAGGCCAGTGTGCGTTGAGTCATTAAATACAGTGGCGATAAGGTCTAATAGCTGCAACTCCCATAGATCAATGCGCTCATAAATTATAGAAGTAGGGAATGAATTTACATTTGAAAAACAGGTGGTTTGCAGACTGTGGCTCATGAATTTTGCAGGAGGTGATGTTGAGAGCTTTGTGTGTGAGTGACCCTCGAGTTTCCCCCAGACAGGGGATGGTGGGTGGCGGGCTGTACCTCCTGCTGGATGCTGGTGAAGAGCGTGGCGTAGTCGCGGCCTCGGCTCATCAGCTGGGTGTGGGTGCCGTGCTCCGAAACCTGCCCGTCCTTCATCAACACCACCGCGTCACATTCCGCCAGGTACTGCAGGACCAGCAGAGACACGGCAGGAAAAAGAGTCAAGAACGAAGCGATAGTGGATGGATTGGATGATACAGGAGCTAATAGTGCGACCATGTATTGCTAAAACAACAGAAATCTAATTACTGTCAAATTACCTATGGGCTGCATAGGATATCGTTCTAAAAAATGAGAGAGTTTGATTGCTCTGCAAACATTTACCAGGCTGAATATTTCGAGGTGCATTATCAGCGTCAATATTTGCTCCCTGCTATCAGAACCTCAGGGTTTCGAGAGTCAGCGACCACTCCCTGGTGTAGCACAATAGTGAATTATGTCCTAGAATATAAAGTTATACAGAATGATATCCCTCTTTACATTACAAAATGAATCTGCTGGAACTTTATAGACTATTTATCTACATTTATTTGACAGCAGTTCAGGCAGAGGAGGAATAACATTAGATCTCATCGTGCCACATAAAGTCTTCATACAGATACTGCAACAATTGTATGCACAGGACTTGTTCCAATAGCATACTATATTAAAATAGCACTTATTTGTCATGTGCTGAGCACCCAAAGTGGCACCCAAAAAAAAAGATAACAAGAAAACTGTCATATCTTTAATTACCGAAAGTAATTTCCATATGGAGGGGCACTGGGCCCCTCCAGACAGAGGGTCGTGTGGAGTTCACCACTGTTTGAGCTCCAGCACATTAATTAAAGGTAAAGGCGATGAGGCTGAAGGGCAGAATATCTGCTTTAGCACAAAGGCAGACTCTAAATTCTCGAAATAGACTCACTTGCAGTTGGTGTGTGACGAAGATGACCGTTTTTCTGCCAGCTGCCTTCCGGATGGCACTGTGGAACAGATGTGCGCCCACATGGGCGTCCACGGCGCTGAGTGGGTCGTCCAGTAGCAGGATGGGCCTGTCGCTGTAGAGCGCCCGGGCCAGACTGACCCTCTGCCTCTGCCCTCCGCTCAGATTGGCTCCCCTCTCCCCAATCTGCAGCACAGTTTCAGTTCAGCTTTTAAAATTCAGCACAACACCATCAAACTTTCATTATTCCAACAGAGCAACATTAAGGTAAGCATAAAGCATTTACACTGCATTAGGGCGTGTATGCATTGTGCACATCACATGCAGCCTTTGAGTAATTAGCTACTTGTGAGAGGAGTAACTAGATTGAAGGGTCAGGCAGCCAGGCTTGCATAATAAATAAGCATTTTTTAAGGGATGAAGGAAGAAATTGCAGCTCAGGTGTTTAAGTTCATTCGACAAGTGTGTAAGGGAAAGGTGTCAGATGCAATAGGTACTTAGATAAGTGTGGCTGAGATCACAGATTGAATGATACCACTATTTACCTGATTCTAACACTGAATATTGAATATTGACTGGTATATTGAATATTGAAGCTTAAAGTTAGCTTAAAAATGAGCTATTTATATGCTTAATTATTTAATTACTATGGATGTAAATGAAAAGCACAAATAACCTGAAAAATATGTACATACTTCACAACTGTAAACGTCTTGATCTGAAAACTGCACACCGAAACAGAGCCTGGATAAATAATTTATAAGACACTGTCCTGGACATTACTCTTAGCCATCTCAATAGGTTGAAGTTGCAACCTGTTTAAAATGTTGAGGTTTTGTGTCTTGCATTTTACACACATTTAAAGAACCACACTCAGAACACGCATACCCAAGATAGCAGGACTGAAAGACAAACAGGATCTATGAACCAAAACCTTTTTTATTTACTTTTACCATTTTCATGCACAAACACATGCAATACAATTGAAATATCACTGTTATACTGCTGCCATCATTAATTTGGCCTTACATCAAGCAGGCTAGTCAGGCTAGATTTATAACAGAACATGACGGTGTTTGTTCTTTTTCTCTCTGATTTATGATCCAGCAGACAAGATCTGGCACGGATACTAAGGCAGATAGATCGTATCTCTAATAGTTATCTTGGTATGACCTGCACCATTTTCTTCATCTCTTCCTCCTCTACTGGACTAATCTGAACATCCTAAAATTTGGTCTTTTTCTTCCCCAAACACACCTTTATAGAAATATCAATTTAGATGATAAATAAGTCCTGGAGATTAAGTTTAAAAGCAGAGAAAATATGGAGGCCACTGTTACTTCAGGGAACCACTGGCAACTAGTTGTAAAGCAATGTAAAGAGTCTGTAGATTAATTTTACATACAAAAGGTGCAGTATCATGATGAAACTCTTTGACACAAGGCCAGAAATGGCGTTCTGAATCACCAGAGTGTGATTACCTCAGTCATGTCACCGTAAGGTAGGTCTTTTATGTCAGGAATTAAGCAGCAGGCCTCCAAAACTGCATTATACCTGGTGGGGAAGAAACACAGCACCACAGTCAAAGCCAGTTCAGTTACAGGCTTATGTTAAGGTAAATTGATTTGAGAGAGTGGATCTTACTTTTCCTCAACAAACTCCTTTCCAAAAAGGATGTTCTCCCTCAGGGAGCTGTTGAGGATCCAGGCCTGCTGGGACGCATAGGCAAAACCCCCCTCAGCAGCCACTGTTCCAGCCAGTAGGGTCATCTATAGAGAGAGAGAGAGAGAGAGAGAGAGAGAGAGAGAGAGAGAGAGAGAGGGAGAGAGAGAGAGAGAGAGAGCGAGAGA
>JBBKCR010000122.1:2262879-2283538 GCA_037577295.1 Ladigesia roloffi
ACATGCATACATATGCATTACATACACACACACAAAAACAACAAGCAATGCACCTGCAAAATTTCTTTCTGCTCCAAGTGAAAGTGCCTACATCCATTTGGTGACTGCAGTCAGTCAAATTACAGTGTGAGGCTTGGAGTCCTCTACAGATTGTGGCTGTGGGTATAAATATAAAGCGCTTATCTATTTAAAGGTGGCAGTTGGTGCTTTCAAGGGCTAAGGGACAGTGAGAGGCCCCGAGTACGCACCAGCATCCAGCCTGTCACTGATCCCACAGAGGGGTGTAAGTCATGATAAGGTCAATCCAACTAAGAGCGCGTTGCCTGAGCAGATCACCACGAGACGTTCAATCCAGAAAACAAAGAGCACTGAGTGTTTTATTATTGATACACTGCAGGCTGCCCAGACAGAGTGAGGCCGGTTAAGTGCTGCTGCAAGCTAAGCACAGAAGGATTGTCTGTGAAAAGGTATTTTCAAAATACCTCCAATGTGTACCATCAGAAGTCTTAGGCACTTGTGAAAGTAGTTAAAGGCAATTAATCTCAACAAAGTTGTTGTTTTGTGAAATTATTTTGTGAGCTGGTTAGAAGAACACAGGTTACATTCTAGATTTCTTTTCGACTCCTTCAGCTATTGCACTGATTTGACGTCCATCATCAGCACACCAGATTTACTAACCCAAACCAGGTATTTGATGGAAATTAGATAAAATAACATAAATAACCATACTGCTTGGTTGTTTATTTATTTATTTATAGTCACACATTTCTGGCCTGTGGACTGTGGATTCCTGATTCAATACAAAGTGAACTTCAGTGCAATGAAGATAGATGTCAAGTTCAACTGTAAGAGCATTTGTGGCTATATAATGTATTACTACAGACAATAAAATATTGAATAAAAATTATTTTCCATGGCATTCTTGTAATAAAGTTTTGAAAAGCAGCATCTCTATTATTATTTTTAACCAGAGCCTGTGACCAAATTCTGACCTGTAGTGTAATTTATATGTTGAACTCAGCACTGTATGTAAAAGCATCCATAAATATGGTTGTATATATACAGTGCTGCCAGTGCATTCTGCTGAGTTAAAAAACAACAACATTCAAGCAACACAGAGCAGGAAGAGAAAACGGAACTTACAGATCAGACTGCTGAAACTTTGGGGTTTCCACTGGTTTTTACTTTCCCACACTATGAACAAACTGGAATGTCTGAATCTTCTCTGTGGAGCTTTATTGTGAAAAAGTTTCTGAACTCTTTATTCCCTTCGCTGGGCACATCACAGGTCCAGCACGGAGCAGAGCCTCAGGGACAAGTGAAGACATGTCTAGAAAAAATAAAACAACATAAAGACGAAATAAAAGAAAATATAAGAAAAAAGAAAAGAAAAGTCTGGAGAGAGGTGGCCTTCCTGTCCCGAGCGCTGCTGAAACTTCAGCACGAGACTTCACTCGGCTTTTCGAACCCGTGTCGGAATTCCAGACAGCCTTGGTGACGTCTCCCACCGTCAACCAATCGCGTCTCTGCTTTCCTCGTCGCCGTGGTAACGGGGTCGATGGCGTCACCGAGCACATGGCTCCTCGAGTCTCCCGGACTGATAAGTGAGGAGAGAAAACAGGTTTCTGTCAACTTACCTGAACAATTCAGGCTTGTTTTTTTCGCCATCGAATTCTTCCCTCAGGTTTCAGTATTACCAGCACGCACACATACATACATACACACACGCAATTTTATTACAAAAACAAAAACAGTCTCATACGATTAAATAATACAAGACAGGATAAGGATAAGATAGAACAAGAAAAAATATCATAACAAGATAAATAATAATCAACTTTGAAACACAATGAGAGGAATATTTATTTATTCATTTTCTGTAACCGCTTAATCCTTCCAATGGTCATGGGTACCCAGAGCCTATCCTGGGGCCAATGTGCACGAGGCAAGGACTCACCCTGGGCGGGCTGCCAGCCCGACACAGGCGTGCATACACAAACACACACACACACACTCAGGAACGATTTAGAATCCCCAGTTCACCTGACGCACACATCATTGGACTGTGGGAGAAACCGGAGACCCGGAAAAACACCACAAAGAGAACATACAAAGTCCACACACATACATACACAAACACACACACACACACACAATACCAGGACCCAGGTTCAGGAACGGTAGTGTAACAAATAACCGTGTAAAACTTACCTCACAATATGTAAAGATTTAGATTAAATTGACATCATGCGAAACTATTATGTCTCAATCAATAATGTCCTCTTCAGTTATTGCATATCTGCTTAAAATGCTAATAGTCAGACAGAGTGAATCAGCAAAATTGGAGGATCGTGTTGAAACTGAATAGTGTTGTTTTGTTTTGTTTTTATTTTGTTTTTTAAAGAACTTGGAGATGCCTGTGAGTGATCGGCTCATAATTATGCCAGTATCAAGATGGGGGACCAAAATAAAGACTATGTATCAACAGGCACTAGTACTTCTCCCTTGTACTGTATACACACACACAAACACCTCATATCACACTAGTTATACACCAATGCTTGTAAGTTCAGAATGTGCAAACAGGTTGGGGAAATATGTGAAACATGAAGCACCCTTTGAGGAAAGTGACTGGTTATGATTATGGGTGATGATTACATTTAATTGCCACCAATCACACAGCAGGAAACACACCCGGCTGAGGAACAAGTTCTGATCTCATGAAGGGTTTATTTTTAAACAGACCTATTTTTCTGGTTTTAGACAGATCTATGATCTTGTAGCATCGTTCGCTCTGTCTTTTGACCAACACACCAACTCCTTTGTTTGCAGTCTGCAAAGCTGTATGGTGAATCATTTGCCAACTGGAAAGTCAAGTAAATCATCCAATAAAAAAAGAACCTGTTTATCGCCATTATGTCACACATCTCCTGAGAAAGAACAATACTTGATTTGTGGTCATGTAAAGAACCCTGTCCTTTCTTTATAATGTATGAAACACCCAGTCTCATTTTAAAGGTGTATCTATATGAGGTTAAGATTTTTAAGTGTTTATACTCTTTCAAGTAGAAAGAATTTAATGTAAATATTATTGTGAACCTGTAAAGAACACAAAAACTCAAATTGGTTTAAGATATTATTAAGTACTATAAGAATACAAACTCCTCAAAAATGAGTTGAAACAAGAAGAACATTTATTTTGTTTTTGTTCTGGACTGATAACAGCCTATTTGTATGAGATCAAAAGATTTAAGAAGATATGTGTGTTTCAGCTGTTATTTCAATTTATTTGTCTGTAAATATGTTTAACAACATAGTACCATCATCATCAGAAAAGTGGTTGAGCATATTACAAGGCCAAGCCATGACTCTGCCTCCACCATGTTTCACAGAAGAGCCTGTATGTTCCGAACCATGAGCAGATGCCTTCTTTCTTCATACTTTGGCCTTTGCATCAGTTTGGTAGAAGTTAATCATTGACTCATCAGTCCATAAAACATTTCTCCAGAACCATTCATCTTGGTACATTTTTTGCAAATTCCAATTTGGCTTTCCAATTTTTACAAACCCGTCAGCAGCAATGCATTGTGGTACGGCCTTTGTATTGCCATTCTTTCTTATTCTCCTTCGAACAGTTGATTGGAGAATTTCCACCACTGTTTTTTGGGCGGTAATGATGTTACTGCCTGCTGTTTTGGGGTTTTGTCTTTATTGCTCTCACCATTTGTCTGTCATCAGTGGTTGATGTTTTCCTTGGATGGGCGGTTTAATGTGCAGTACACCAAAGGTTTCCAGGTTTTTCGTTATGGATTGTGATACTGGCTATGCCCAGCGTTTATGAAATACCTCTGATCGATTTACCCACATTTCTCAGCTTCAAAATGGCATATTTCTTCCCCATAGACAGCCTTCTGGTCTTCATATAAATCTACACTTCTTCAACACAAATACAGTCCTCACAGGTGAAAGTTAAACTTTAAACTGAAAACAGATATACCAGATTGCTTAACGATCAAACAATCAATCTTATTTGACAAACCTGGATAACACGAAACACATGTCGGCTTGTTTTCTTCCAATAGATTTTACCCACTTGGGTGGTGTGATATAAAACATGCTAGGTCCTTTTTTGTATGTGTACTTGTGAACTGCAGGACATAAAAGCAGAAAATATGATATCTCCTCTCATATTCTTCTTTTGATCCCCAATGTATCTTCAGTGAACAGAAAAAAAATAAATGAATGGGATTTGCTGTTCCAATGCTTTTGGAGGTGATTGTATATTTCAAACAAGTAAAATATTTCCCAAGAACAAGTACCATTTCTGAATATTGGTGTCGCTGACAGGCACAGGTGGGTAAAATTACCTATAAATGACCACAGGGTGCATGTTTATTTCTGACCTGTGCATCATTACCTACACATAACCAGTATTAAAGACAACAGATTATAGCAAACAGAAACAAGATCAAACCTTTATGATTGAAAATGATATTTCTGAATATCTTTTATTTTGTAATCTAACATTTATACTGAAATTAAAGAGGTTTAGATAGCACGGAATCATTGTTAACGTCTCCAGCTTTAACATTCACTACACAGGCCATGCAGGAGTTCCCTACAGGGGGTCCTCGAGTTAGGACACAGATCTGGTCCTTCGAGAGTGATGTAACCTGAATTTTGGTGTAAGAAGAATCACACCCTAATCTGAGTCACTTACCGATCCTCACACAGTTGTAAAATTATAATCTAGAACAGGGGGGTTGTACTCCAGACCCTGGAGGGCCGTGTTTCATCATGTTTTTCTCTGCTCAGAAACACCTGTTTCACTACGCCAGTTAACTGTCAGGTTTAGTGAATTTATTTGAGTAGTAGAACCATCAAACTGTGCTAGAAATCTGCACTCCAGGACCCCAGCTTGACAGCCCTGATGTAGAACATTAAAACACCACGAAGGCAAAGAAGATGGAAATGGATATAAATACACTGTATTTGTATAATATATTCTAGTAAAAGAAAAAATGACAAAAACATGGTTTAAATACACCCACACATTTGACGGTCTAAAATGGCGTAGCTAAGTGTACTAGGGTGGCAACTCCCACATTCATACGTTGCGTTATTACGTATTCTGCGTATACTGCGTATTATTCCACCATGTGCAACCAAAGTAGCTATGGGAGTGAGCGCTTTAAACTCAAAGCCTGGAGATCGACACATCTTGAGGACCCCCTGTATAATTGGAAACTAAGATGAATATCAAATTCTTTGCTTTTGTGAGGTTACAAAGCCAAATACCACATATATTCACCTATTCATTTTATTGCATATCAGCTTTACCTTCTCAAGGAATGGTTCACCTTGAGCTGCTTTTTGAATGAGGGTCAATACATCGCAATGCCAATTAAAAAAAAGACAATTTGCATTCACAAGTTGGAGAGATGCAATGTAAAAATGACTTATGATAAAAATTATTAAGACATGGGCCCTTTAATAAATCGCTCATGTTAGTGCAGCCGGGCTGAAAGGATTCGGTGTTCTTAAAGTCTATTAATTAGGCTTTTTCCATCTTAAAAAGAAATTAAGCTGCTCCAAAAACAAACCGCCCTACATCCTATTACTAATATATGCGTGTGATTTCTTACTGCTTACCCATTTCAGTTCCATGGACTAAATTTAAAAGGACCTGTGTCCAAGCACTGGGGAGAATGTGTGTGAATACCAATATAGCTGCTGCACTGACCCATGTTGGATGTTTACTGAGACTCCAGTGAAGTTTTTTAAAAATAAATTTAGGCAAATAAGCTAAAAAATAAGTCCAGACAGTTCAGAGAAATGGTGAATGTCCAGTCCTCACGGCCTTACTTTCAGTTGCAAAGTTAAAACTCAAAGCTGCAAGCCCAGCTCTGCTAGTCCACCCCATTAATATAATGATCAAAGAGCTCACAGAGCCAAATAGAACAGTTAATACGTGCCTCTTATGTGATTAAATGCTACATTACACTGTGAGCCAGAAAGAGGCTGGCGCTGAGGCAGAAAATGTGATGATTAAAGTTGCTATACTCCCTCAGCAGATCTGGGCTGTAGTGACCCCTGTTGGCACACAGTAAGTCGTCTGAATCAGAGGCATAGCTGAAGCTCAAGACCACGCCTGGATCAGCTAAGCTGCACAGGAAGGCTCTGACGTGCTGTAAAGATGCCAGACAAGCTCAGAGTGGCACTTAAACCGCTATTATTCTGGATGTCAAAACAGTGCGTTAAGGACATAATGTGCACCAAAGGAGAGGGTTCTATTGTATCACACTGGCCTTAACAGAGGTCATAAAATGTTGAGCTTAACGTCGCTGGCAGCACGTATTCGATGGGGATTGCTATAAAAAATGCTATAAAGGGGATTGAAAAGCTCTGTAATTTAATCAACGATGTATAAACAAAGACAATCTGAATCGTTTCATGTGAAATGTTGTGGAGAAAATTGTTAATTGTAGAGAAAATTACTGACTGGTTTTCTTTCCAGTGGTGTGACATTGTCTACTGGTGAACCTGCACGTGAGCTGAATGTGTTTTGTTGATGGTAAAATAGTTTTAAGTGATTATTTTGCATGTGCATGTGTCCTTCCACCAACAATGCCTTAAAAAGCTCACTTGTGTCAAAAAAGCTGATCTCAAATCACTGCTTCATCACTGTATATATTTCTGTAAGGTTCTATAGAGGGAAGCATTCCACATGAGTCCACTCTGAATGTTTCAGCTTGAGTATTTAGGACTTCCCCTTTAATCTGGTCTTGTGTAGGTACACCTTGTCAGAGCTGTGCTGTGGAGTAGTAAAAGCCCTGCATTTCTCCTCCCACTGCGGATCTGGCAGCGCACTCAGCACTGACTGAGCTCTACAGGGCAGGGAGAAAACTCATGGTGTCTCTTATCTGGGAGTCTTTCCCATTTCAGAGCGCTGCTGGGTCTTATAGCAGCTTCGTGAGCTCGCCCTCCGCCGCACCAGCACGCATGAATGCCTGCTGCAGGCCATACGCAAAGCGCCTGAAAAAATCATTTAAGCAGCCTCACTTTACTGAGCTGGGAAATTTGCTGAATGCAGGCAATCGATGAAGTGCATCCCAACTTCCCTATCAATTTCCAGGCAGATTCATGATATTTGTCGAAGGGTGATCTGGCTGCAAGCGTTCAGGACTGTCTACTCTTCTGGGTTACCATGGTGTAGAAAAAAGAGAGGGAGACGGAGGGCTGAAGAATAAGAAAGAATGGAACGGAGAGGCAAGAGGGAGAAGAGAGCAGAGAATGAGGCAACAGGAATGAGAATGAGAGAGACACCAAAAGACTGGAGAGAGAGGCAGAGACGGAGAGACAGACAGACAGACAGATAGAGAGAGAGAGACAGAGAGAGAGAGATCAAAAAGATGTAGAGAGAGAAAGAGAGAGAGACAGGCAAACAGAGGGAGAGAGACCAAAAAAGACATAGAGAGAGACAGAGAGATGCAGAGAGATCAAAACGACGTAGAGACAAAGAGAGAGCCAGAGAGAGAGATAGAACCAAAAAAACAGAGAGATAGAGAGAGAGAGACGAAAACAATGGAGTGAGAGAGAGAAATGAAAAAGACAGAGTGGGAGAGGAGTGTGTGAGAGAGAGAGAGACAGACAGACAGAGAGAGAGAGAGAGAGAGAGAGTGAAACTAAAAAGACAGAGCGAGAGAGAGTGAGAGAACGTGTCTGCTGCTCATGTCTTCCATTAGCAGAGAGCAGCGCGGGTGAGGTTGATTGCCTCTCTCCTGGCTGGCTGTGCAGGGTCAGATGGAACGCGGGTCCTGCTGCTATTCCACACTCCGGGAGCTTTGCTAATCCCTTCATCCCACCCTCTCTCCGCACCGGCTCCAGATCCACAGCCACCATCAGCCTCTAGTCTTCAGGCTTAGAGCAGCAAGAGCCAACGTAAACCCCTGACAAACCTCCACATACATCCCTCACCATCCTCTGCCTTCACATGTCCTGCAGGAACTACAAACTTCTTTCTCCCCCACCCCTATCAAAGCACCTCAGACCGTACATAAAGCAGGAGATCCACTCCTATCCTATAGTTTTGATTCCCAGAAGACCTCCACATGTCCAGATTTCCTATTTAATTAGTAGAGATGCTTAAGTGGTTGGGGCATTGGCAACTAAGCATTTGGGCAGCTGGTGGCCTGGCTGTTAGTATGTTTCCCCTGCTATCAGAAGGTTTTGGGTTTGACTCCCAAGACTACCAGTAGCACCACTGGTGGACCTTTAAGCAAGATGTTGTGCTGGTATCAGTGTTTTATTGCACAAATACATTAAAGCCAATGGGACAAAACCTAGTCATCGTTTCACTGTAAACTTTCTCTCTAGAGTGACATACAACTTGATTCCACTGGTCCATTCTCTGCACGACCCTCAACCATTGCCCTTGTGATGAGCAGGAGTTACATTTGTGATCCAGAATTGATCAACTGCCATTAGCACCTGCTCTTATTTGTGCTTTCTTGACTGAAGGTTGTTAGATCCTCACAGCAATGTTTCAACATTTATTGGAAAGTCTTGAGAGAAGAGAAAACGTAGTAAATGAAGGTCAACACTCCTATTCATATACGTGATTTCAGAAGACATGCTGGATGAGAAGGTTTATGGATACTCATAGGCCGGTAATGTCAGAATGCTTTCCCAGAAATGAGAGAAGCCGAGCTGGTCCATCAGTCAGGACTAATGAAGGGTCGTCTGAGCGTTCAGCGGCAGCTCGTGCACCGTCATGGATGATTTAGTCTCCACATATCCTTGAGATCTTTATTAGGCAGTCACAGATCAAAACTCATTAAAGGCAGACTGTGACAAAGCAGACATAATGAATCTGACTTAAGGGCATCTCCTCGGACACTGATTCCTTCAGCGGGGACAACAATGGCGTGCTCATCATCGCTCCGTTCAGCTGCGGCCGCAAGCTTTCACTTGCTGACCCTAAAGGAACAGACGAGTGTTGGCGGAAAAGAGTGTGGGAGGGTTATTCAGCACGTAAACAGAACGGGCTTGTGACTCTACGCGCTAATTCTCGTCAACATCCAGCCGAGCGAGCAGGAAAGAACATTTGCGGCGTCGCAAACATCCCGACTTTTGAAACTTTCCACTTAACACCCAGCCTTAAAACACGTCTGTGGCCTTGATGATGTAACCCAAATGTGATTCTGCGGATTTAAGTGTGCAGTAAAAGCCTCTTTTATCCGTGGATTTCAATAAAGACAAAGGAAAACATTTCAATAAGGCATTCAAAGCAAAGAGTCTGGAGTCTGTTCTGAGTAGCAAATAAGGTGAAAGGCAGGCTTTTAGCAAACCTGTCTTTGATTCCGCAGCCCAAACCTAATCTAATTACTTATCCTGGGAACAGAGGCAGGTTTTCTTGTGGCCCGATTTGTCCCTGGCGTTCCCGGAGGGGACCATGACAAACAAGATCCGCTCCCAAACAAGCCGAGATTTGAGCTGATAAAACAACTCACCTCTGTTGAGGAGGCCAAAGGAAGACCTGTTTATAAAGAGCCATTGATGTTTTGTCAAAACTGTTTACCAAAGGCCCCCATAAAGACAATGTGTTTTCTTTGACATGTTTTCTATTCGAAACGAGGCTTCGCACATCTTGAAAAAAGTGGCTTCTATTATTAAATGCACTTCTTGACATATAATCACTGTCTGCATGAAGAGTGGCACTTCTGCGCTATTGGGAAAGGTCAGGGGGAGGATGAAGGTGAGACGGTCTGAGGGTCGCTCTTTAGAGGCGGTGGCAGGTGTGCGCTGTGGTGGGAGGAGAAAAATCATTTTCTCTCGTCTTTTATTGCATTTTGTGAAGACAATATGTTGCCCTTTGACAGACTCAGTGATGAATGTTGCTTTCCGCCTATAGACAAACAAGCAAGCAAATAAATGACAATAATGCAAATACAGCAAAAAACAAAAAATAGGATAGAGTTAGCTGTCACTGCACATACCAGGTAAGACAGCGAGGCTGTTAATGAACACAAGATTGTGCTTCCAGGCTTTGTGGAATACTTGCAGGGATCCTATCAGGGAGAATCACAACTTTTCAAGCTAAATGCACCACAGACTCTCCCAGATCAGAATAAGAGCGTTAGTCTGGTTTGTTTATTTAGCACATTTTCAGACTCAAAACCTAATTCAATGTGCTTTAAAGTGAAAATAAAATAAATAGAAAAAATAAAAGAGATAAAAGAAAAACATAGAAAATCAGTAAAACACATAGAAAATCAGGATAAGAAGACTCAAAGTGTGGTAGGAGTACTCATTTTAAATGAAAGTGGAGTTAAATAGTGTAGTTCTTTAAAGCTACAGTTGATGCACATCTGATACTGATGGTCAGTGGGTTGGATAGCATAGTGGATAAACACCATTTCACGATATTCAGGTTCAGCTCCTTCCACCTCAAGCCGAGCAGCTCCTGCAGATCTAAAAGACTTAACAGGATTATATACTTCAAACATACCAGAGGTGTATTTAGGGCCCAAACCATTGAGTGACTTGCATGCAATGAGTAGCACTTTGAAATCTGTTTAGTACTGAACTGTGAGCTGGTGCAAGGACTTGAGAACTGCAGCAGATAAGAGGCGTGTGTCCATTTAAGAAGAATGCCATGTCCGGCCAGTAGGGTGGTAAATGAATTACATGCTGAATTGTGGTGGAGTGGTCTTCGGGGATTTTAAATAGGGCTGCCAGGTAAGTCAAGGGCCTGTGCAGGACATTAATGAAGCCAGCAGGAGACTTTCACCCCTCAGAGGCACCATTTTTATCTGAAATTACTTTCGCCAATTTAGCATTAACATCAGTGATGTGAGCTTTATGGAGCATGTGGATGAGAAGTGCACCTGGTCCTGAATGAGTCCACCCATCGTTTGTACTGGTTGATCCTAGCTCTTGCTCGCATAATGGAATGAAGGATTCAGAGGGGCTGCGTTTAAGGAATCAATCAAATCATAACTATCAAAATGGCTTCAGAAAAATCATCAATGCAGTGTTTCAATTAGTATAATCAGTTTAGATGTTTTTTGCACAGTAAATGTTAATGGTATTGACATTACCACCCAAAAACTGGAGTTATTGAACATTGTCATGTTGGTTGGCTTGTATCCCTGTGGCACCACTGAGGTAACATTGAGGAAGTTACCATCCCCACACACTGCTCCCTGGGTTGCTTCACTTGATGAATGGATTAAAAACAGAGGAAGAATTCACTCAGGCCTGACTTTCCGGAGCACCTTTACTCTACTTTATAAAAACTATCATACCAGTGAAAAAGAAGCTTTTAATTAAAGACCTTGTCCAGCTTGCTCCTCTTGTGCTCTAGCAGATGAACAATGACTGTTGTAATGTTTCCCATGTCAAACCAGGAGTAGTCAAAAGGTTCTATGGTTACATTAAACATATATATATATATATTAGGGGTGTGCAGAGCAGCTGCTATTCATATTTGTATTTGTTAAAAAGGAAAATTATTCATATTTTTATTTGAGTAAAATTCATAATGCAGTGCGCAAACAACATACGCCCCCCTCCGAATCTACTCCTCAACTTGAGCGTGTGATGGGGAGGGGGGAGACGTAATATCTAAAAGTGAAAGTGATCAATCGGTCACACCTGAACACACCACTGCACACAGGGTGAACAGCATGAAATTCCTCCTCTGCATTTAAACCCATTCACCTAGTGAAGTAGCGGCAACCATGCATTCTGCACCCGTGTGGAGCAAGTGTGGAGAGGGTACCAGAGAGCAGCATGTGGGGAGCGGTGTGTGGGGAGTGTACCAAGGAGCTGTGTGTGGGAACGGTACTTACTCAGGGTCCCTTAGAGGTTCCAAGCAGTCTGGAGGATCAACCCACGACTTTCTGATTGCAGAGCGAGTGCCCATGGATATATTTATATATTTTTTTAAATTATTTGTCTGAATATGGTATTCGTAAAAAACTCGTATATATATATAATTTGTAAAAATGGAAAATTATACATATTTGTATTTGTCTTTGAGTAAAATTCAATAATGCTGCACGCAAACAACTGGTCAATCGGTCACACGTGGACACACCACTGCATACAGTGTGAACAGCCTGAAATTCCTTCTCTGCATTTAACGCTAAGTGAAGCAGCGGGTAGCCATGAATTCTGCGCCCGGAGAGCAGTGTGTGGGGATGTTAATTTACTCAAGGTTCCTCAGAGGTTCCTAGCAGTCTGGAGGATTGACCCACGACTTTCTGATTGCAGAGTCTGGGGTTCCCGAATATATATTTTAAAAGTATTTGTCTGAATACATGTTCGGGTATATGTGTTTGGATTTAGTGGTACAAAGGCTACCATGGATGTGAATCCTGGTAGTCCTGTGTACTTCAGCTTAGTGCCAGTGTTCAGGTGAATTTGCATTATGCAGGCGACACTGGTAATAAGCCACAATGTATCTAACCAAAAGGTGAGCTGGTGATGTTTCGTGTTTCTTGACAACCTAGCTTGAAAGGTGTATTTATTTACCTATGTGTCCAGCACTATTGGTCAAATAGACCATCAGTTACTTGTTAAAATACTCGCAAAACTTAGTTGATTGGAGAAATCAGTGATAATTAATATGTATTTTAACCATAATCATGGTGTGAGGTTCAAAGCCTGGCATGACTGGTCCCCAGGACAAATACATTTGAGAAACGCTGGAGTAGTACAGACAGTGGTGTAGTGAGAGAGTGGTGGTGAAACAAAAAACGAAAACTACATAAAAGAAGCGAATTATATCAAACCGTTGAGGGATACAGTGCTACAGAATTTGTAATGACATTATATGCTAGTTTTAGGCCAGAACACCCCTTTAAGCGTTAAGACCACCTCAATAGATGGATAAAAAAAAGATCCAGGAAATTATCCAGGATTAGCTAGGCCAACATTTTTGCGGCTGGGAAATAAGTTGCATGGCGTTATGGGCATGTCCGGACATATCCATGTCCACTCCTACAGCAGGAACAGAATCTTAAAATAACCCGCTGCTCTCCATAGTAGAGTTTCTTTCTCTAAAGCGCAGGGTTTTAATTGGAGAAATGTGTGTGCGCTCCCTGGGGTGCCACTGCGGGGGCCCGTAGGAGGATGGGTTTTGTTCGGGAGCCCATGCCAGAGCGAGCCACAAAGGTGCAGGAGCAAATCTGCATTTCACACATCTTCACACATGCATAAATGAATGAGGGTGAGCAGAACCTCGGAGCGAAACGGGGCTGCGGGGATGAAGCTCTTAATGCCAGAGTCAGGGAACAACCGGCTGGATGAATCACTGCCATTGGGGGGTTTGCAAGAGGAAAGTTGCGCCGGCTTGGCATTTCTGTCTCCTCCCAACAGGAGGAGCTCTTGAATCACCACAAGAGAAATGGACACCTCTCCTGCGATTCTGGCTGCAATCCGCTGTGCGATGATGCATTACGATGGAAGTGTAGACTGTCCATAACCTCTTTAGGTGTCGCCTTAAACAGATGGGCGTCTTTCATCATAGCCTCTGACTGCACCGAGGGGCAAAAGGAACACACACAAACACACACACATTCCCAGTAGCCATTATCCAATCACTACTCCATCTTCTGACCATCCAGAGGAAGGGACTCTTCATAAGGGTCCAACTAGAGGATGCCAGGTAAGCAAGAGATAATTAGAAACACTTCAAGCATCAGGATTACAGCCTAAAACAAGAGACGCGCATCTAGTTAAGCTGTCGCTCCGTTTCCAATTACTCCAGCAAACATGAATGGGACACTGTGTGAAGGATTGGTGTTCGTGAGTGGGAGAATCCGAGGTGTTACTGGCGTGACACAGTTGCCCTTTTCCACTCGGTTAACGCCTGTTGAGGCGCTCTTTAGGGAGTCTCGGGCAAAACAAAGCCACGGACTCAAGGACACTCGCCCAAACTCCACTACAGAAATTAAATCCTGGCTCCAGCGAACAATGCGTATCACACATCCTCGAATAGCTCTCGCTCAGCTCCACACAGGCACCGAATTAATGAGGGAGTCTCAGCGGTGCTGAACTGAGTGTACACCACCAAATGGAAAACACATCTCAAGGGGACCATGGGGAGATCTAATTAGTTTGTGTTTACGTCTTTGTGTGACGCGCAGAAAAGAAAAAAGGGCTTCTCCCTGAAACTCGGCTCTCGAAATGGCTCGGAATTTAAGACTTCTTGTCTCCTGCCCCCAAAATACTGCAAACACGCAGTCAGGCTAAAATAACAGCGCCAACACGGCAGTCACAGAACTACAGCAACAAATTTCAGTCTCTTTTAAACCAGATTATTTTTACCAGAGGAAGGTTAGCAAAGCAACAAACGTTGTCATGCCGTTTAGCTTACATTGGTGGCTGGATTCCTGGTGGTTAAGGTGTTGCCCCTTGGGATTGGAAGGTCATGGGTTTGAATAGCATGATTGCTAGTATCACCACTGAGGGACCCGTGAGCAAGATACACTGTTTCGCTGGCTACCCACTGCCTTACTTGGGAATGTATTAAATGCAGTGACAGTATTTCACATCGTTCACGCTTCCGTTTGACTCCTACCACCTCAAGGTAACACTGGAGAAAAGCAATGACCAGTTCTGTGACACCAGCCAATAGATACTCGTCTGACCAGCAGTTCACTTAGTGGATGGAATTAAGGGAGCTGTTACTTCATTATGTGCAATAGTTTGCCATGTGAAACATCACTACTTAGGTCATTATCACTTAATATTTCTCTATTATTACTTTAATATTAGTACACTACTATCTTATCTGCAATACAATACTCCTAAACACTATTAATGCTGCTAGTAAAATCACAACTGTAAGTTTTTTGTCTGTGATATTAATATCACAGCATTTATGTATTCAGCGTGGGGAGGTTTATTAGACTTATTTAGACATTGCAGGCAAAACATGAGCAGTTTCCTCTGGCAGCAATAATATTTTCTGATTCTGATTCTCCCCCAGAGGGATCGAAACCAGTTGTGCTCTCTAGGACTCCAGGCCATGGACAGCTGCACCGCCATCGGGAATATAAAGTCTGATCTCCTCATGACAGCTTAGACATTTGTGCCACTTGGGAGCCCAAACTCTGTTTTTATTCTGTTTATCACAGATGATGTGAACTCACTGATCAATCACTGTCATCACAAATCACTGTGATGACACAGCAACATCCAAGCTGATCAAATGCCTGTCACAAACAACAAAAAATACATTTGCCCTTTGCTAATATCACGTATGGTCCTTTGTTTAGAGTGTACATTTTATTTTTATACTGTTGGTACAGTTCTTATTCTATTGTTTTACTTTTTTGCTGCTCTTCCCTTTGTATTGTTCACTTTCTGCCATGATACTGCAAAATTCCTCACTTAAGGGACTAATAAAGGTTTATCTCATCTTATCTTAGCATCACCTAGCGAAGCAGAACAAACAGGGTTATGGACGTCCAAGCTTGTCTGTGAAAACCCTGCTTACATTTCAGGCTACTCAGGAAAGCAGTGCCACTCTCCATGCTCCATTTACTTTACCAAAATAGGAAATGTCATCAGAAATAGGAAATGTTAGTCTGGTTTGTGAGGAGCAAAGAGCATCTCTATGCACTTGAAACCCATTTGTTTGTGCACAACTTAGATAACGAGCGCTTTCGTCTGCTGTCAGGGCAAGCTAAGTTCATTCTAGTTTCAAGCAATTGCAGTGCAGAGAAAGATGAAAAGTTTTCGGCTACACTGTGACATTTTATTCACCTAGGAGCTAGTGTATCTCAATGTTAGCCATGTAGCTCCAGTGCCAAGCTAAGGATGCACAATCTGGACTTCAAACATGCTGGGTAATCAATTCATGAAACACAATGTACTTAAAATATTCTTAACTCTACCTAAATTTAGCCCTGAAAATACACCAAACACCTTAATATGAATTAAGTGCCCATTAATGTGTAAACTGTTCCCTTAATTTTACCTTAAAAGTAGATTTAAGGTGTGAGTGTGAAACCCCTTGATCCTAAATATAGGGGCAAATTTTAAAAATAAGAGAACATTTCAGTAGTTTTACCCCTTAATCAGACTTAATCTGTGCACTTTTCCACTTAATTTTCCTTACTTTACTGGAAATTAAGGTAAAAATTAAGGTTATATTAAGGGATAAAATTAAGGGGTTTGGTTTCGTAGTGATTACATCTGGTTCATGTAGAAAATTGTGCAAATTTGATTTCTGCCAAACTAGTTCCATAGCGTCTTTTGGGAATATCTCTTCAAAAGGTTCCTTTCAGGCACTGGAACGTAGGCCAGGTTTAATTACTCTATTATGAGGTCAGTTTAAATTGGACTAATACTACTGAGGGAGCTATGGGTTCAGCAAAGGCAGAATGTAATCAGGGAACTATTGCTACTATTATCAGGCTCTGCACTGTATGCACACCATGAATTGTGTTAGCAGTCGCTTACAGTAACTCCAGGGGTAAAACTAAGCATAAAACAGAGCTTCAGATAAGAGCACCATCATCTGTCCGATGCAGCTGGACAGCGGAGACAGGACTCCTGCTAAGCCTGAAAAACGCCTCTTCTTGCTACAGTGATGGCGGAGTGGCATCACTCTCCTAAAAATAGAGCAGAGGAAGACAAAAAGAAACTTGTCTTCTCTTTCTTTTCTCTGTTTATGCGTCAGAGTCGTTCTGCATTGCTTCGGTTTAGCAATCAACACGTTCCTCCGGATCCCTCGGCCCTCGAGAGGCTGCATCCCACCTCCCCTGGCCTGTGCTGAGGTGTGGTTAATAGGATACCATAAGCACAGGCCTTCAGAGCAGCACACAGTGCTGATTAGTGTGTGGGGCAGAGGGAAAACTCCGGCTGATAACAAAGCTTTCCACACACTGAGCTGAGGGAGCTACAGTAACTCAACACCTCGCAAATAAAACTCATACAAAAGTCATTACCGTGCACCACAGCTCTGCTCCAAGCACTTCGGCACTCAGGTCTGAGCGCTTTTTATCTTCTGTACTCACTTCCATACAGTTACATTCACATTACAGGACTGAGATTGATTTTTTTGGACTAAATGTGACACAGGTCTGATTCTTTCACAGCAATGTGAACATGAAAATCAGATCTTTGGAATATTTTCGCATCTAGCCCTGAGACGTGTATTCAGGCAGTGAACTGAAACACGTTAAATCTACCACTAGGGTGGTCACTGGCAACAGATACATTTAATGCTTAAACAAAAACCATAAAAATAATCTGAACATTACAATAACGTGTCGAAATTTGTAGAGGGTGAACATGAGTACTTGTTTAAATTGTTTCAACTAAAACATATACTTAATAAAACATTAATGATTATTTCACAACTGGAATAATGAATGTTTTATCTGTATCCTCAGCAGACTAAACATTCTCCACAAGGGTGGGCTTTTAGCACTTTAGAAAATATAGATAAGCTGTTAATCGGATATAGAGACAGTAAAGTCTGACACGATTCCTGTGTGACTAGATATCGGCAACTTAATTTCAGAATCTTGTTTGAGCTGCATTACTGAGAACTTAAGATGAACAATTTTGTTTACCATTGATGAAATACTGCCTTATTTCCGTGTTATACATCAATTTGTACTGATTTAAATGGCTGTTTTGCAGTCTTGGTTGAAGCAGTTAACTACCCCGTTGTTTCTAGGTTTTCCAGTTTATTCGCGGTCCCAAAGCTACACCAACTAAATAAGAGAAAAATCAAACATGTATTTTGCCATCTAAAGAAATGGACAGGCATTTAAAATCTTCGTTTACTGGAAAGAGGCTTTTATTTTGAAAAGTTTGCTAAATGTGGAGCCTCGAGCTTTAGACACATGCGTATGATGGCGATGTGCACAGCCTCAGCCATACTAATCGTTATAAACTGCTGTTGAACATTATATGTCATACTCGCATTGCTAATATTGAACTTTGTGCCATTTTAATTAGAGTCCCTCATACAACTTCATTGCAAATCCCTTTAGTCTCAAGCTCACAGCTTTGGGTTGGTTTTCAAATTCTGGTGCCATTTTCATATTAAATAAGTGACTTTCACCTTTCAGTGGTTATTTAAAAGAGTTTTTAAAGCAGCGTTGTTAGCCTCTTAAAAAGTGTCTGTGGAGTGTCAGGTATCCCAAAGTGTGTTGTATAAATCTATTTTGGTCCAAAGGGTTAAACAATGATGAATTAATAACCAGAATATCAATATAATCTATAGCGACAGCCCTGAATTCGTACTGTGTCTTTTACAAACAAAAGCATCACACCAAGAAAATAAATAAATAAAACAACAGAAAACACACACACACACACACACACACAATTCCTCAGCAGGTGGGAGAAAATGCCTTAGTCCAAGAATAAAAGTCTATTCTTCAGCTCTAAAGGAAGTTTCTCAGGTGGTTTCTCAGCAAGACTAGAATAGGATCTTCAAGGCCAGCTCGGTCTACAGTGTTCACATGGTACTGCAGAAAATCGGTGCTCTCTTGAACTTACCATTGAACCCTTCCATTCATGACCCGGTTGGGGGTTTGAGAAATTCACAAACATTTGCATAAAATGTCTGAATGCACCAGGAATCCACCCCTGCCTGGCGGTAAGACCACAAGGAGAACAGAAATTCGAGAGCTTTTTTTTTCCTAGCATGTCAGTCTTGAAAAGTAGGGGCACTAATGGTAGACATGAATCACGTTCAAATATGAAAGTGAAGCAGAACGATGTGATCTGAGCTCGTAATCAGAAATGAGTAATAAGGCTTGTAATGTGCACATAACCGTATTCAAGCTCACTTCAGACGAATTCTATCCCTTCCTCAGAATCAGATTCAGCAATGCACATCAGTGGGAACTTTCACGTGGAACATCCTCCTCTGTAGATACACACATGCTTGCCCATTATCTTTTAGGAATTTAAATCTGAGGGGACTCTGACAGAAATTTGAATGTAATGCTTCATACATGCAGCCTGTGGAGACGGAGGGGGAGATGAGACGAATCAGCGTCTTTTCCCATAGCAACAAAGGGAGGGGGGCGGGGTACTTCACAGACCGAAAAACAGCGGCTAACAGGAATGCTACTCGGCTGCCTGGAGAGCGCTCGGATCCTGGTGCATGAGATGCAGCTCGTATTACTCGGCCACGGCATTAGCAGGCCGGCAAACACACACACACACACACACACACACACACACACGCCTGCGCCACATTTGCATCGTTAATTGGCCTTCGCGGAAGCCTTCCTGCAAAGTGTGAAAACACTTAAGTGTTACACAACATCCTTTCCAAGCGCAGTTTGGTCGGGTGGTGAGGCAGGCTAGGGGAGTGAAAAAGATTACAAACGACCCAATATGCGTGCAGAAATGAGGCACATGAAAGAGAAGCAGGCCCATTAGTCAGAGTTTGAAGCAGGAAAAAAAAGGGACAGCGGTCCTCTCCACACACAGCGAATTGATTAGCAGCAGGGAGATGGTGGTTGGAAGCATGAGGCTTTTGCGGTAACTTTCTTACTCACAAGAAGCCAGAGGGACTGAGAGCGAAAAGGGAGATAAAAGAGACGAAGTAAAAGAAAACTGAGAATATGATTGTTCTTTTTTTCGGTTATCTCAACCACAGCAATGATTGGCATACAAGAGGACTGAGTCAGCTAAAATCAGCTGAAGTCACGTTGCCTGGTTGATTTTTCTTATTCTTTTTTATTTAAAAATAGCAAGTTATTCAAACATTTACAGAGTATATGAATAAAATAAAACAAAACAAACAAACAAACAAAAAAAATGCTCTATATGCAGCTGATAGCAACCTATACAGAAGAAATTGGTTTCTCTTCTTCTTTAAAAAATCAGGAGGAAAATAAATGAAAACAGTTAAACGATGTCGACAGACTTGTCCTCGGTCCTCGTCCCCTCCACTGTCTCATGAGTGTAACTTCGATGCGATGGCGAGTCACAGCTGCTGTGTGCGGGTGACTTGAACCAGTCCAGCCACATGACACTGACACACACGCAGACACACTCACATGAACATATGCCCGTGTGTACACACTGTAAAGCGTCCACACACCGGAGGCCAGGTCCTGTCTACAGCTGAGTGATCTTCTCCAGGGCTCAGTGAGCTGCTAAAGAATGCTGGCAGGTGTTTGGCTGAAATTTCTCCTGTCGATGTGCTTTTTTTTTTTTTAATATTCATGTTTTTTCTTTTTTCTGAAGTGCTCCGGTTGTGTGTCCCTGGGTGCGATGCCCAATAGTCCTTCTCTACACTGTCTTAATTCCCTCAAAGCCACAGAACTTCCAGCGCTTCTCCAGGCTGGCACCCACGCCCGTCAGCTCCTGCTTGAAGGTGCATGGTAGCCGGCCCAGCAGCGTCTCCACTTCAGTTGTGCTGATCTGGAGGGAGGAAGAAAACCAATATGAGAACAGCGATACAAGTACTCCTTCTCCAGTGAAGTATTTTGGTATATGTGCTCTCATGGTCTGAATAAGAGTACGAGGAGTCCAAAAGTGCTATACACATAAGCAGACAGGCACATAATTCAAATATGCAATCTCTTTCTCTCTCTCTCTCTCTCTCTCTCTCTCTCTCTCTCTCTCTCTCTCTTTATCTCTCTCTCTCTCTCTCTCTCTCTCT
>JBBKCR010000122.1:2337040-2364582 GCA_037577295.1 Ladigesia roloffi
CATTATATCTTTAGCTTTAAGTTTTTACGTCTGTCCCACACTGTCCCACTTAAACTTGGTACTTGTCCCACATTTTGTCTGTCTGGGGGTGGTCACCCTAGACTCAGGGCAGAACTGGATGAACACGGGCCTGGAAGACAAGAACAAATAATCATTAATGAACAGGAACCAAGACTCATACAGACACAGGGAGACAAATACAGACTGAAGGGACAAGGGATCGCCTGGGGCTTTAAATATTGAAAATAAATGAGGAACAGGTGAACTAAAGGGAAACGAGGGACAGGTGAAACGAATTTACTGGACGGGATACAAATGGAGCAGACACACTAGGTAGGGGACAAGGGAACTAACATAACATGGACACAAGTATAGGGACGGAGAGAAAACAAGGGGAGACGGGGAGTAAACAAGGGAAAACTAGTATTCAGGAGATGGGGAACGGGATCTACCGGATGGGGACAAGGTGGCCGTAACATTGTGTGTATGTATATTTAGAAAGGTAGAAGCTGTTTTGAGATTAAATAATTCAGAGGGAAATTACAAAAAGTATTGAGTAGCATTTATATTTAAGCATATATATTTAATATATATTTAAGCATATCATTTTGCTCATGACATGTTAAAAGTATGTGTTTACATGTTATTTACCTTAAAGTCTTTTGAAGGTATGAAGTCTATGACATCGAGAGCATTTTATTTTTCATTTGGGAAATAAACTAAACACGAAAGGTTTCCTTGTGACGAGTGGAACACAATTAGTTCTTAGAGCTATGATATGTGTAAGGATTCTTTGAACAAACTTTCTTTTGTCTTTGATAAACTTTAGCTATAGGCAGATACTTAATAATTTAAGATACTGCAGTGGGCTGAGAGCGAAACTGATTTGAGTTGACACAGTCTGAGCAAATGCCTCTTGGTTGACTTCTTAATTGTCAAGCACACTCAGTATTTACATATACAGAAAGAACAGAGAGTACAGAGCTGTGTACTGCTTTCACACATGATGAGAGGTGTTGCTCGGCTGGGACTGCATTGCTGGGGCCGGCTGATTTATTTATGGACATCCTGACCACCTACAGCAGTGGGGGTCTGTCAAATGATTTGCATTAGTAATCCATCATTACCCTGGTGATTGAATCAATGTGTCATAAACATGAATCCCCGCAGTGGCCCTCTGCACTTCTAGAATGATTTACAGTTCATGAGACACCTGACAGCATTATTCATTCCAACGTTAAATCAGCCAATAGCTAGGCTCAATCTTAATTACCTAACATCAATGGCATCTGATCAGTTATTTGAGTTTTTAATCAACGCTCCCGAGGCCAGATGTGAATCTGAAGAATAAAATGAGTATGCCAATATGATGAAGTTCTTCAGTCTTTTCCAATTCAGTTAATATATATAGAAAATAGGGCTGGGAATTGAATGCGTTAATTAGATCAATTAATCACAGAAAAAAATAATCAATATTTTTAACGCAGTTAACACTTTAAGCTCTGCCACTAGTTGAACTTCAATTCAAGACCAAAAATATGTCATCTACCCGAGTCCCAAAATGGCTAATAAAGTTTTCCTGTGATGTCTTGTGAATGTTTTTTGCCGATTCTGAATATTTGCCTTTTGGAAAAAGACTGCACGGCCATGCAAGGAGAGAGTGATCACTCAACACTTCAACAATTTGCCAATTGAGAAAGAGGGTAGCAGTGGTGAATCGCAGTGTATGAGAGGTGTGGGTCGAGCTAGAGGCAGCAGGAGGGGGGGAAACTGAGATGGAATTGGCCGTAGCATTTAGCTCTCTCTACCCAGAACTCCAGAGGGGCGGAGTCTCAATGCTACATGGCTGCATTGTGTGTGTGAGAGAGCTGGGAGATGTAGGAGAGCCAGCTGGGGTGATCTGGGTCTGAATAGGGCTGAAATAGTGATGATGATAGTGACTGGGTTTATATGAGAAACGAGGAAGTGTATCAAAACGTACAACTGTCATATACTGTAACCTATTTCATATGTTTGGTTCAGTCAGGGATGAAAATGTCATGACCATTTTAGCCTAAGTTATAGGCTTGTATTCAAGAATCAATGGTAAAAAAAATGCTTCTTTTAACATCAACGCTGTGATTAAATGCGATTAATTAGATTAATTCATCGCCACACCATGTAAATACATTTTAATCACTTGACAGCACTAATAGAAAATATTGGTTTTTAACAATTTCAGTCATAACTATTTAAAATCATTAGAGATGTAATGACATAGTGCTAAGCTTTTAGTGGGGTGAGGATCTGGGATGCTCCAAAAAAAGACTTTTTATTGTCTGTTCCTCCCATAGGTATTAAATTACAAAATATATATGGTTATATAAGTTAAAAAGTAGGTATGAAGAGAAAACTGGATTAATAAGTAAGATAACCAAAGGGGTAAACAAAATGTACGCTCTGAGGTTTCTCAAACGAAGCTAAAAATTGGGAAAGAGAAAAACATGCCTTGAAGCCACACTAACTGCTGTTGCCTCACAGTAAGAAGGTCCTGGTTTTTTGGCGCAGGGTCTTTCTGTGTGAAGTTTGCATGTTCTCCCTGTGACCGCATGGGTTTCCTCCGGGAGCTCCGGTTTCCTCCCACCAGCAAAAACATGCGTGATTGGGGATAGGTTGATTGTGCACACTAAACTGTCCCAAGGTGTGACTGTGAGTGTGAATGTGTGTGAGTGTGTGGCCCTGCGACATGCTGACAACTTTGCCCGTAACAGCTGGGATAGGCTCCAGCCCCCCGTCCCCGAGTGCGGGATAAATGGGTAGAAAATGGTTGGATGGATGGCTGAAGTCACACTAATCCTGGTAATCCATCTACTATTTACAAAAGTACAGTAGGATCTTAGATCTAGGGATGTCCAGATCAGGTTTTTTTGCCCTCGAGTCCGAGTCATTTGATTTTGAGTATCTGCCGATACCGATACTTCTATACACTACACTAAGGCAAATGGCAGGTCACTCATTACGATCATTTGTGCTATCTTGGCTGTGATGTCCTGCGCCTTCGTGCCATCCCGACTCGAGGCATTTTTCTCTCCTCTTCAAAATCTCCTGCAGCTGGGCACCTGCTGCCTGCCACGCCCCCTAATCACCACTCAAACAGTTTCTCACGCCAGTCCAGGGGAAGCTCTCTAGTACTCTGGCGAGTGACTGCGGGGACACAACATCGTATACTCAAGTCCTGATCGGGAGGTTACGTCCGATTCTGATCGAGTCTGAAACCACGTGATCGGGCCTGGTTTCCGGTCACGTGATCAGATCGGGACATCCCTAGTATAGGCATCTCTGCACATTTTATTATCTAAAAATACCAAAATGACTCTCTGTTTATTGATTTGCTCACAGAAAATCACTAATTTTCTTTTGAAACATTTGCTCAAATCCCACTGCAGAGTCTCTGTCTGTCCAGGGCACTTAGTGAGGCTAACAAAAGGTCAACTAATAACAATTTGTGCTGGAGATGTGTGTGCCCTTCACAGGGACTGCAACACATTGTGACCTTTTGTCTTTTTTTACTTTTGGACATGTGAGTTTTTCTCTTTGATTTTACAGGGTCTTGTTCAAACATGCCGTTTCAGTGAGCACAAGTACTGGGAGGAGTATTTTGAATTTTGTTTTTCTTTAGGAGGCCTTAAAGGGGCCAATGCATAATTTTCTTTTTACTCCAGTTAACCAATCGATAGCACTACAGACACGAGTCTAACCATGTTTTTAAAAAAAACCTAGACATCAATAGTCATCTAAATTGTTTACATAACAAACAATAATGATTCTTTCAGCACACTCAAGTCCCATTCGGCTATTAAGGTAGTTCTGATATTTGGATGTTGTTTGGGACCCTGTATGCCTAAAAAACAAACTATAAACTATAAAAATCTATAAAAACAAAACTTCAACCTTGCAGGCAGCCGTTTCAGAGAATTAGGTCTGTTTTAACAAACCTCCTCAAGTGTAGGAATTCTAATCTGGAATTTCGAACAAACTTCCCATAAAACAGGACAAGAACAGGTGCAACTGTATTTGTTATCACATCTGTAAGTGTCAGTTAAAAGCCTGAGTGCTACAAGTGGAGAGGTGAAGATACTAATACAACTAACAAGTGATGAGCTGCTTACCCACGTAGAGCAAATTTACTAGAATACTTCCAAGCTCGAATTAGAAAGTGGCTGGTTTGGCAAGACTCCTGTAGAGCAAGCTGAATCTAAAATAACCCACAGCTTTGGGTGCTGTGCTTTGTTATATTGGTAATAGGCCTCATTAATAACTAAGCAAATCAGACTCATTGATTTATAACAGTCTAAAAAATACAGTATTATCAAATCTGTCATTTCTATTGAAAGAAAGTAATTATAGTGATTTAAGTTCTTGAGGTCGTTTAGCAGGCATGAATTCCTTCAAACAGAGACATGTGGAATGATTTGATATAGGTATGGAATGGTGGAAATGTGGTTTATTTCCAGAAAACTGAATCTACAAGGGGGAAAGCTTAGAGTAAACAGAAGAAAACAAAAGAAAACAATAGTATAATGAAAGAGGAACACAAATGAATATGGTTGGACCAGGGTGAAAAAGAACACCCAGTGAAAAACGCTGTGCAGGGAAACACAGAGGCAAAACACAGCAAAAACTGAACTAAGAAACAGGTGAAAACATAGAGAAAAGCAATGAGTGAAACACAGGGCTAACTACACTAATTAGACTATGGGAAATAGCTGGGCTGGTGAGGAGAAATGAATGAGAGAGAAGAAGGGGGCGGGGCTTCAGCAGTGCTAACAACATGCACATGTTTGTAAGAAATATAAGATGCTTATTTTCTTATGGTAGGAACATATAAGGCAATATGACGGCAGCTTTAAATAGTAAACACAGCAACCACTGGTGTTCTATGAGTGTGATCAAGAAAAGAGGACTATAATGACTGCTTATCCTTTGTTCTCTGGTTAGGGGTACATGGGTTTGATTTTTAATGTGCTGATTTAATATTATAGCTAATGACCTGCTTTAGCTTTATAAATATGAAGAAGTGCCGTCCCTTTTCTTTGGTATACGATTGCATGCAAAGATTAGAGCACATAAATTCCTGAGTTTATATTCTTTGCACCAGATTTAATGCAAAAGCATTCACACTTGCAAAGTATGCTGAGCATTGCTTGAGTTCCCCCTTTGACATTTACAGATATCTAAATCCATCATTTTAAAAAAGTTTGGGGGAAGAGTTCATGATGTCCAGCCTTTGCCAGAGAAATGTCTTTCTGGATCCATTGAAATCTAGGGAAGAGTTTCTCTTTCATTGCAGTTGAAGGACTTTCTCACAAGCTTGACTTTGTTGTTGGTTTATTCTGATACTGATCATACATCTTCTCTAAACTTAGGTCTTTGTCCTCCTCTTTTTTCTTCTTTGTCCATGGTGTACAGACAGTGGAGAAACAAAGAAAGCCAGCTTAATGAGTAACTGCCAGTTTTGCTTTTTTGGTTTGGTTTTCACAGTATGGATATTCGTACCTTACTAATGCAAGCTTACAGAGCTCTTTCCACTTCAGCTTGCCTCTGTTAGTTTGCACATTCACAGATATCTTACACCTGCCTTACACCTTTTGCAGCTTTAGCTCCTTGCACTTGTTTTCACTGTAAACATCTTGCAAATGTACCCAAATGCCGTGCAAAACATGAAATAAAAAGTGACACTTCAAACGTGTGTATGGGTCTATACAGATGCATATAGTACATGTGGAAGAAATGCCTGAAAAATATCGCTTTTCTTACAGCACTCCTACACTGCATGATGGACATTTTGCACAAGAACAAAAGACAGTTAAACTGAGAGTGGGCACACGACTCAGGCATGTCAGTGTCCCTGTTACCAATATGATTGTATGGTAAAATTTTAAGGGAGTGCATTTACAGCCTCCAGCAGTTTGCCTATTTACATATTCACATACGCCAGTCAATGTGTTAAGTCGCATGTCAGCAAATGTGGTGAGAAGCACTTCATGCAAAACATTTATGCCTTTGAGAATAGAACACGATTGCCCTTAACCCCTGGAATGGTATCAGCCCAGATCCTTGCACAAGAAATGATACATTGTAGTCAGATGGCAAAACAACTCCTTATATGAAAGTTCCCGAAGTTTGTGTTGACGTTCAAGGTGTCAGACATGTTTGTTTGGTGCTCCTGTTTCAGGTAAAACCAATTGGAATTTTATCAAACAAGTAAAAATAATATCCACTACTGGGGATTTAAAATGATGTCACATGCAAATGCCTACAAAGAACAGAAATGTGTCTTAGAAATGAACAGAAACGTCTTTGAACTCAGGAGAACTTTCGGGATAGTCTCCGCCCACAAGTGGGTGGGAAAAACCCACAGAGAGAGGGGGTCCGGGGAGCGGCTGAGCGGCAACATGTCGAGAGAAAGAGAAGCAAATGGCGAGCAAACACCAGGTTTAGACTGTTTTAGAGTTTGTATTTGTTGAAGCAAGTCTTACCTGCCTCCCTCAGTCATGCAGTTCTCCACAGCCAATTTAAATTCTCCTGCACGGGACTGAGTGAAAGGTCACAGTCTCCGAGTCTGCACACCTGTATGTTAAAAGCTTCTGTGTGTGCCCTTTTCCGTGAGACCTGCTGTGTGTGATGAACTGATTTGGTAGTTTCCACTGGTGTAACAGAATGAGAGGACGCATTACCTTTTTTTTTACTGATCATCATGACACAGAAGAAACAGGTGGCATAAGGAGATCTGTTAATGAGTCCAACGGATGAGCCAAATAATGCCACATTGCTGGACAGTCATTTTCTACCAATTTTGGACCAAATGCTAGCTGCCTTAGCTTCAACTACAGTTTTCTCTGCCACTGACCTTGAAAGTGTGTACACCAGCACATCCTGAAAGCCTAGATTTAACAGCGTCTCTAACGCATGAGGGCCTGTTCCACTTCTGCCATGTGCCATATGTGCCATATGGCTTGGCACTGGCCCCAGCGGCATTCCAGATGATCCAAAATGATGTCAGTTATTCTGTAAGGAGTGCCAAATGTTAACAACTACCTTGATGAGATGGTATGCTTCAGACACAAACAAGCTAAGTACGATATAATTCTGGAGCAATTTAGCAAGACTGCACAGTTAGCAGTTTCTAAGTTCGCACTTTCTAAGACACTTAGTGACTACACAGGGCACTGAGCCAGACAAAGTACAAGCCGTCACCCACAAATGCTGGCAGCTCAAAATTCTCTCTCTGTATTAAACCCATTCACCAAGCAAAGCAGCAGGCATCCAGGAACACAGCCCCCGGGGAGCAGTGTGAGGGGACGAGACCTTACTCAGGGGGATGCTACTATCAGTTCTAAGATTTGCAACCACAACCTTCTGATTACAGGGCAAACACACTAACCACGAGACCACTGGCTGCCATAGAGGTTCTTGCCTTTGTAACACAGCTCATGTAGACTGGCCATGCTGAGAAGCACTTTGGTGAGGAGAAACTGTTGCTATCGGCTGTATGACCCTGTAATCACCTCCACTGACACAGATCTAAACAGTGTTGAGTGCATGGTCTTGTTTGCATCAAGAACACTCACCTCAGCTAGTGTGTTCTTGCATGTGTAGGGGCCCAAACTCATGTTGCCCAATGATTACCAAACCTCATTTCTCTGCTGGAATGTGTATTGAAAGATCAGCGTGATTGTAGTTCTTCAACATTGTTGCCATGCTGGCTCACAATCTTTCAGACTGTGGTCTGTCTATCCCAGTTAGCACTGAGAACTGCTGATGCTCTTCAATCTGGAACCGAATCTACATCACGTGCACATTGCAGAAGCTGCTGCTTTACCTGCTGAATTTGATGCTTTACCTGTATTAATGCCCTCTGCTTTACATCTTCACATGGGTGCTCCAGCCATTCTTGACATGTAAAATGAGTTCTATGGGTCTCCCTTACTGCTGCCCATAGCTCTGTGAAAAACATGAGTTATGCTGGCATGTTTGAACCACCAGGGCATAGTATGAAGAAAACCCTGACTTTGTGAGTTGTCTTGGTTTGTTGGAAAGAATGCACAAGCCCAGTCTTGAATTTCAACATGCAAGCTCTGCCAAATCTCAGATCAAACAAGTACATCTACCTGCTGCTCCATGGAAATGTGTATTGGCGCTGCTGAACAATTCATTGGGATTCTCAAAGATAGTTGCTTGAAAACTGGCATGGTACAAGCTGCACCATGGAAACTGAAGCAACTGAAATCCTAAGGCAAGGGATTCTACAAGGATTTGAATCCATTAAACTGTCTGAAAAGCAATGACATGTAACATGCAGAGTCTGCATCACTATCCTATAGAATATCCTGGCTGTGCATGGTGTCGTTAGAGATGAGAAGAGTTAAGCGTTCATGTATATGATTGAAAGCACGCTTGCCTTTTGGAACACATTTATGAGTTCTAGTTAAGTTTATGC
Organism: Ladigesia roloffi; assembly: GCA_037577295.1. NCBI lineage: Eukaryota > Metazoa > Chordata > Actinopteri > Characiformes > Alestidae > Ladigesia > Ladigesia roloffi. The sequence continues at coordinate 2,345,520 of JBBKCR010000122.1, forward strand.
CCAACTCCTATACAAACAGAAACAGTATTAATCAAAATGGCAATCAAAAATCTGATCCAACAACCAAGCTGCCTTACAACTGCTACGTGAATACCATTCCTGAAAACCACTCCACAAATCACAGCTCACTGAAGACTGGGATATGGTTAAAAGATGTATTACATGTATGTACACGTAAGTTTTGTGTGATTACTGACTTCTAGTCAGTAATAGCAGCATTAGCCTTGTAGCTGTAATTCTAAACAAAAAAAACCCCAAACTGGTCTCTAAAAGCAATGGCTGATTCACTACATGAATCAGAATCAGAAAACTCTATTGATCCAAGAGGAAACTGTTTCTGTTACGACTGCACAGACTCACAAAATAAAATATAAATAAAAAAACAAAGTATAAAATTAAGTAAAAAATGTATAAAATATAAATAAATCCAATAAAACCTTTGCAGGAAGTGTTCACTATGAAGTACACTATGCCATATTCACAACTGCTTTGGTATTAATACTCTAGATAAGTAACTTGAATTGCTAGTAAAGCAAATGGTGGTTATTGCATGTAAACCCATCTGGATTAAGCGAAAAATATTTAGATTATATTTTTTTTCCCAAAGTGTTCCATCAAAAATGTAATTTCCTGAAAGAGAACAGCAGACTGTCAGCTCACTCCCTGAGAGAATCATTCAGTGTTCAGCCAGTATTAAAACGCAGTCAGCCCTCCTTTAATCAGAACATCAGATGCATGGAGATGCAGCGACACACAGCATGAGTCACCAGACGTATCAGCAGCATCTGTCTCGCTGAAAATGCATCAGGAGCAAGAAAACAAAAGTGTGAGTGGCAGGGAAGAATGGCAAACAAGGAAAGAGAATGAAGACAAACTCGAAAGTGACCGCGGCGAGAGGCAGACACGATAAGCACCCAATCTCTGACCTTTTCACCAAACTGCCCACATCCATGCCCAGAGCAATGGACGAAGGTCCTCTTTCTCTATGCAGTCTGCAAAGGACACATTAGAATTCATTTTCTTTGGTGCCATCAGTATAGGTTCAATTTGGTTCAGTGTGTATGCTGTGTGTTTTATATAGTTTCTGTTGAAAGGAAACTATTGTCTTTCTTTCATGTTATGACTTGAATTTCTCTACATCATCTGAACACATTAGCTGCCCTTTACACTGACTGAAAATCTCAAAAATTGCTTGGAATAAAACAAGATGTAATTACATCACATAAGTTATCATATTGGAGATGTTGTTTTGATGGATGTGGGTCCTCAGCATTCATGTAATGCAAGCTGATGCAATATCATGTAGCTGCACTTATAGCTGCTAAGTGTACTTCAGTCTTTTGTAAGTGCAGTTAGCAACAGCACGTATAGACAGTAAACACAGACACAGTTCATAATATCCATTTCCACACAAGATTAACACAGCACAGACTTGTACACAATACAGAACTGTACACAATACACAACTATACATAATACAGAGGACCACCAACCATTAAATATTTAATATTCTAAGGTTTTAAGACGTCATTGACATTTGTGCTTTCCGGTGAGGATCAGCACAACAAGAAACTCTGGTTAGTGAATATTTACTCAGAAACTAGATGCACTGCTTACGAAGCATGAGGTTACGGACTGGACCTCTTAAAAGAGAGAGAGAGGTCATGGACCAGCTGTAGCTTTAGATAGGAGTCGAGTCTTTTCCAGTTTACTTCCACCTCTCCCTCTCTGCTTTATTGCCCCTAGACGTCTCTAAATATTTTATACTGTGTGTTCTGCGTTAAAAATGAGCGGCATTATTTATGGAAAGGCCTGCAGAGCTCCGTCATGAGGCCCACACAATATATATGGGGCGAGGCTCCGGTCTGACGAAAGAGACGGGCTCACCCGCCACCTCTCCACTGAGACTGCAACACTCAGAGAAGAGTAAATAATGCAGCGGGTATTATTGGAGAGGCTTTAAATGTGCTTCGTGAGCCTGAGATATATGAACCAAAGTTTGCATACAAAGAGTGATTTAAGATGTGAGTGAAGCCCTGAGACGGAGAAGAGGAGATAAGTCAGAGTAACAGAAGTGGGCTGGCGTGGGGCGCAGAGCGTTTGTGGGCTGAGGCTGGATTTGTATGCAGCGCCATGGGGATGAAATCTATTGCAGTGAGCACGCCCGTCTGCTCATTGACCTCCGGTGTCAGGGGCTCTTAGACGAGTACGAGTGTCAGCCTCCGCCCTCTCTGCAGCTCTCCAGAATGTTCGTGCCAAGTCCCTCCTCCCTCATTAAAGCACCATCAATCCATCAAGTCAAGCAGAGTGAAGGGCTCATGGATGAGCAGGCCAGGCTTCCATTAAATAAAAGGTTAAATGAAATGGTTCCAAACTGCACTTATGGAGAGGATATAGTGCTCACGACAGGATTGAATGTTTCTCCTCCTATTTGCACCTATATGCCAGGTGTAAATGGCCAAAGTGCACAGGGCTCTTAATGAACACGGGTGTTGGTTTGGGACTCATTTATAACAACTAATCAATCAGTCATTCAGTCAATCAATAGGAATGCAATACATTGGTCAAATAGAGAAAAACCTTAGGCTGAAAAAAGCCACAAAGATTAAATACGCCTTCGAGACTATTGGAATTTTAGACTGATCCTGCTTCACTCGGGGATCTTCATCCTGGTGCATTAATGATGACTAAATAAATAAATAAATACATAAAGACTTGGGAGAGTCCAGCATCCACAGCAATACACTTTAGCCCAAGAACTAAAAAATGAACTTTGCGGAGAGAAGGTGAAGTCACAGGACGCGTTTATGTTTGTAAGTAAGAGAAATATGAACCAACAAGGGGTGGAGGTAGCTCAGTGGGTAGGACACTTGCCTCTGGACCTTGAGGTCTCAGGTTTGAATCCTACCTTCAGCACCACCACTGGGTCCCTGAGCAAGACCCTTAACCCCAATTTGCTCCAGGGAGACTGCCCCCTGTAGTTAGGGAATGGAAGTCGCCTTGGATGAAAGGTGTCTGCTAAATGCCGTAAATGTAAATGTAAACATGCCAAAACTAAACAACAAGCAAACAACAAGCAAAAACAGTGAGAGTATAAAAAAATATCTTGGCTGATACATACCGGACAGGAAGAGAGCCTTATCGACCGTATGCTCCTCATTAAAGCGGATGTGGCAGAAGTTCTTCTTGCTCATGCGGATGGCACTGATGGAGCCACACTGCTCGAACACCTCCATGATCAGCTGCTCGCTGGCATTCTCAGGCAAGCCCCCCACAAACACAGTCTTACAGCCAGGGGGTCTTTCCCGCGTGGCTGGGGGCGGCAGGTCTGTGGAGCAACCAACACAAAGGCATTAAGGGCAACAGTAAATTCTCAAACTAAAATAAGAAAATGAGGTATCAAATATTAAAACGCGCATCTGTGTGCCTTTGAAATGTCTACAGCAGGATTATTACTGAGAATTTCTCACGCAAGAACGAGACGACAAAATTAATTAAGGCATAAAAAGACAGCAAACAAACATACCGTGATTAAAACGTTCAAATAGGCCGAGTTAATTATTCAAATCCCCAACTAGATTGATTAGTCCTTCCTTTGAGAACAAAACAAAACACGTATCAAGAAGCGGAGGAAGAACAAAAACTGACATGCTACATGTTACTAATCCTTTAGGTTTCACAGCACCAATAGAGCTGAAATCCTGTATTTCAGTTCAGAGAAACAGAATTAAAGACCACCAGGCTGGAGAGGAGTGATCAATATCTATAGTGTGTGTGTGTGTGTGTGTGTGTGTGTGAGAGAAAAAAACAAAAGATTTTTCTCCAGCTGGCCAATTGCCCACACACTTTAAATCAGACTTATGCAAAGCAGTCGCATGCCATGCTGAAACATAGTAAGGTGCAGCTCCAGGTTTAATGAGCTAACTGTAGGGGGCTACAATAAGACAGCGGCTACCAGGTTAGGTCCTTATTGGCTTTAGAGTTAAGGGTCTTCTCTCCTTGAACGCTCCAGTTAACTCTTGGAGGCCTTTATAATTAGGTTGAAAACACATGTGACTCCCCCAGGACTGAACAGCGGAGAGCTGTGTTACAGTATAGTCAAGCCAAAGCACTAGTTCTAATGAGAGTTAAAAGAGTAATCCAGCACGGTCACACCCAGTGACTGCTGGAAGTACTTTGTGTTGCACAGGTCCACAGGGCAGGCCCCGAGAACCTTGCTCCAGGGAGACTGCCCCCTGTATTTAGGGAATGGAAGAGGATTTGGACTAAAAAGCATCTCGTAAATACCATAAACATAAATGTAAACAAATGCCTGTGCACCCGATGGGCCCATAGTTGCACAATTGGACCCCTCCCCCACTTTCTACCATTGTGTCCTTGAGCAAGAAACTTAACCCTCAGGGTGGGTTAATGACTATATGTCACTCTGGATAAGGGTGTCTCCCAAAGGCCATTTTATGTAGAAAGTCTGAATGGAGACTCATTGAGGCTATTTGCAACCCATGAGTGAGCTGATTGGACCACATCTGGATGCTACTTGACTAGCTGAAAATAACCTTTACCCTCTGAGTAAACTCCAAGTTCTACCCTTTGCCCTGCTTAGGTTACAGCGTGTGCCTGAATGGGGGTTCACTTTAGACTAAGGCCAATATGCTGGAATCCAGGGCAGCTGCTGGAAACAGATTGGGTTTGTGTGGTGCATCCACAGCTCACCACATGATGGGCCAACAAACACCATTCATTATCAGCCAGATTAAGCTAATTCCTTTTTATTACTGCATCCTTCCTAATGATGAAGCCCCAGCGTACCTGTTATGCTGTCGAAGGTCAGAAGCTGCCTTTTATCTCTAAACATGAAACTGGACAGTAAACACAGCCATAGCTTTATCAAAGGGCAGCTTCACCAAACATTTGACCAAATGCCAACTCTTCACCTATTAATATGATGAAGCCTAGGAACCACACTATACAGACCCACAGAGCGATAAAAAGCAAAGGTCAGGTTCCAATTGTGGATTTTACGCAAAAGGGTGTGATATTTCAGCTTCACGCAGGCACGAAATTATTTGTTAACAAGACAGTCTATTTTGCTGGCTCAATGGTAACACTTATGGGGGCCATGAAATTCTGAGTTCCACCAAATACACTAAATAAAATGTTTTTGCAGACGTGCTATATAGATATAACCAGTGATGGGAATAACGGCATTATAAATAAACGGCGTTACTAACTGCGACTCTTTTTTAAGTAACGAGTAATCAAACCAATGACTGTTTCCCCCGTTACAACGCTGTTACGTTACTGACAATAAAATGCGCGTTACTATAACTGAGAACACTGAAGCGGTTTTCACACGAGCAGCATATCACAGCCATTTCTTTGTAGTGTGTGTGTGTGTGTGTGTGTTCGGGCCCGGGGCGGGACACATTACCAGTGATGATGATTGGTGTCTGTACACGTGGTGTAACTGGGAATGCGATGACTGGCTTAGATTGAGTAAATTTCCATGGTTTGCCAATCAGGCAGAGTAGGCGGTTCTACACGAACACCAGGCTTCCTCATGGCTCTCCTGCTCTGAACAGCCAAATATTTAAATAAAATGTTTATAATCTCGACATGCGCTGGCTCGAAGAAAGAAACTAACGCTATGTGTGTTCTACACGAAGTACTTAAAGAGAAACACGCGCGCAACCCCCCACCCCGACGCAATGTTATTTATTTATTTTATATTAAATTAGATTTTTTTTAAAGTAACGCAATAATTACTTTGCCTGGTAATTAGGTACTTTTATAATGATGTAACTCAGTTACTAATGCAGTTACTTTTTGTGAGAAGTAACTAGTAACTATAACTAATTACATTTTTAAAGGTACTTGCCCAACACTGCACATAATATAGCAAAACACACACACACACGACCACCAACCCAATCTTAATGCTTCAGCCGACCAAGACATTTCAAACACATTTTGAAGACGTCCCAATACTTGTCCATTTCATGTTTATATCATATATCATAATACCACTACAAACAACAAGTCAGCATTTCAGCAGCTTGATGCAAATGATGCTGTTCTAGGCAAGGTGTTGATAACGCTGGGGAAATGTAATTTTATATCTGCATAATTCCGTCTTTGAGATACAGACTAAATCATTCAGAATGGTTTGTATGAAGCGGTTCATTCTAGAGAAACTTGACGAGCCCGAATTTTTCACAGCAGTGGTGATAGGAACCAGACCTCAGAAGCATTTACTGCTACTGCTACTTCTGTTACTACAAGGTTTTTACATATTTAAGTTTAAGAATATGCTGTCTGGTGCCTGACATTATTTTACAATAGTTTTGAGATCTGATTTTAGCCTTAAATGTTTTTTCTACAATGCTCAATTTTACACATGCCACTCAGAATGGATCTCAAAGATTGAATTATACAGAAATGTAAAGAAAATCAGTGAAAGTTCCCTTTGACATTGATTTTTTAAATCTCTCATAATCTGGATAGACAAAAGAGCCCAATTTGCAAAATGTAAAGCATGTGATCAAAAGCATTGAGCACAAATACTGTTTTCCCGCCACACTGAACTAAACCCGATTAAGACTGATTACACTCTCTTTGTAATGAAACATACACTTGACATATATTCGTCGACTAATGACAATACAGTGTGTATTTTCATAAACCCATACTGAAACAAATCGATCGAAAATATCAAAGATCATCACACTGCCCAGCCCTAAGCCCTGGGTATTTTTTTCACACTTCCAGGGGTCCTCTACAGTAGAGCTCGACATCCCATTTAATTGGGCGCTTGTGGAATGAGTATGCAAACAGTATGCAAACCGCATGATTCACATTGTTCTTGCAGCTTAATATAGATGGACCATTTATATTAATTACTAATTACTTTAGGATGGCGTGTCTCCACCCTTTTGCTGTAGCTGAACTGAGTAATGGAATATCTTATTAAGGGAGGAACTGTGCAAACATTTGCACGTCTGGTTGTGCTCGCAACCTCTGCCTCCCCTGCCCATGATGCTGACCTCTTTTTGTCAGTTGCTCGTTAACAATCAGTCAATCATCTACTACTAAAATGGTCAAGAAGAGAAAAACGTTTGGCTGAAAAACCCACAAAGATGAAATAATTATCACAGTCTGATTACTCCTTCTTCAGGCAAGCATCTTCATTTAAGTGCATTAATAATGACTAAATTAATAAAAATAAATATAGGTTTTCAGAACCAAGCAATGCAAAGCAAAATTATTTAGCCCAAGAATAAGAAACGGACATGACTGTGTTGGCAGAAAGTAAAGTCGCAGGATGTTTATGTTTGTACGTTAAAGAAATATGGAATAATAATGGAGGGGAAAAGGGTGAGTGGATGAAAAAACAGCTTTCCCCCCCAGATTCTCATAATACGCTTTGTTGCACTCAAGACGTAATAAGCATACGTTTTTTGTGGATAAAAACAGCTTGTGCTGTTTGAACGTGCCCTCGTGGCTCTGCTACACCGGCGCTGTGCGTTGCTTCGGCAAGATGGAGCACCGATGCCTTTTGTTTCTAAATATGCAGCAGAAATAAGAACAAAAGTGTTTACACTTGCTAAACCTGTGATCAAAATGCCAGCATTGCTGAACTGTAAATATCATGAGACGCCTGCACTCTGTAATCACGATGCAAATTAATTAATCACAAAGACAAACAAGAAAGACAATAGCAGCAGGAAGAATGAGAATGATAGAGTTCAATAAAAGTCTTTCAATAGCATATATTTTCCAAACAATAACCTTTTATCGAGAGGCATATAAGGCGGCTAAGTGTGAGGCAGCTAGCTGTTAGCGAGTTTAAAGCAAGGTTCATGAGGAGCTTTGCAACTAAAAAGCCTATAATAATACCACAAAGAGGCTTTTAAACAAGCCCTTTATTCAAGCTACTGATACAGTTTGCTACAAACGTGAATGTGCTTTTTTATGAGCGCTATCTGAATTGGTGCTTGAATGTGAGCAGAGTGTGATAAGGCCTCATATGTGAGAGCTCTCTTTCATTCTATTAGACGTTCACCGCCCAGCAGGGGGTCTGGTTCAACACACAGCGGTCTGGAAATCATACACGGCACAGCACCGCACGCCACACGTACAGTGCAGTTGGAGCGGAGAACTGAAAACGCCTCTAATGGCAGCAATAAAGATATAACAACATCATTACAGAACATTACAGTGTCACTCAAAAACACAAACACTCGCCACCCTCAGATGTCTCAGACATGAAAGAGTGCATACAATGGTTGTATTTGCAGTGTGTTGATGTATGCATTTTATACAAATGTATAGACCAAACATATGTATATATACAGATACACACACTTGTATATAAATGTAGGCCATATTTCCAAAAATATCCAGAAGTTGCTTTCATGCCTAGTGCAAAGCATCAGCTAGAGTAGAGGTCCCCAACCACGGGAAAAGTGGGGGTCCGAACACTAACATGCAACTACAAAGTCAATGTTACTGCTGTTCTGAAAACAAAACAATCCTGAAATAATACCTTCTCACTAATGGTGAAGTGAGGGTCCTGACTATTTCTGAAGATCGGAAAGGCCAATATTTTTTTTTTCATTTGGACTTTTAAACCTATATAAGTGAGTTTAGGCTTTAACCCCCAGAGGGCAGCAGCTCACTAACAAGGTAATAACTTTATGAGTCCAAGGGAACAAAAGAAAAATGACAACGACATCTGTAAGATCCAAAAGAAGTAGGAAACACATTCTCCAACTGATGGATACGCAGCCATCTTTCCACAGATTCATAAATTCAACAAACTACATATTTACCTCTACGAAAAACAGGCTAATTACGGTCAGTAATTGGTCAACAGTAGCTTTGACTCTATCGCAAGTGATTTGTCAAAATGCACTGACATTCCTCTTCTAAAAAAACACCTAAGGTCACTATGTGATATTACTAATGCTGGCGACCAGAAAATTCTAAGTCGTTTGATGCCTTGAAATATTTATATCTTCTGACAGTCATCTAGCTAGCTGATGAATAACCTGGAACTACAACTCATTCTTTAAACATTTCACATGAAAACTGACCAAAAAAAACACCATTAGCTCGTTTAAACCTGGTTACTAACCAGTTTTAGAGAAGTAAAGGTACCATTGGACTTAAACCAGTTAAATGCTGAATACTAAGAGATATGTAGTTACAAGCTGGGATGCTTTTGCCCATGTATGTGAAATATCTGTATACAGTACACTAGGTAGATTTATGCAGAAAAAAATGAAGAGCAGTGGGGACTCGCTGTTGTCCCCAGCATCCTGAGATTAAGAGTTTGGTGCCACAAAAATGTCCCATAGAGCACAGCTGGTCTTGTTCTCTCTGGAATGAAAGGACAGCTCTCCTTTTTAACATCAAAACACCAAAAAGACACAAAAAAACAAACAAAAAAGAATGTACTTTTCCACTTTACAAAGTGAGGACATTTTGGTCCCCAGAAAGCAGGAAAACAGACACACATACACAAACATTATTACACACATTCTCCACAGCCGTCATACAGAGAGACCTCAGACCTCCTCCACACAAACAAATAAACAACCACCCCTATTTTGAAGCAGGAACATGACAGTTCCTTGGCAGAGATGACAGCCAGCACGTAGTGAGAAGAAAAGAGTGAGAAACGGGAATGTGATGTGAGAGCCGCATATCTGACAGGGTGAGGCAACACAGGCGCTCCCCTAAAAGAGAGAGAGACACACACACACCTATGCGAACGCACACGTAGGCACACACCCACCCACCTTTGACTTTATGCTTTTATTTACTTTCGCATAGCACAGATTAAATGCTCCAGCACTGACTCGTATCAAACGCTCCCTTCCTCTGAGCTGCAGTGAAGAAATGATAAAAAGTCCAAAGCTAACCTGTGTTACAGCTTCACATCCCATCAAGCCTTGCTGTGACTCTGCGGAACCTCTGCCATGCTCCATTCTAACCCTGTACACATGATTCTATGTGAGCAACTCCACAGTCTTGTAAGCTACAGATAGGTGATGCCCGGTGTCATTCTCGTTTAGATATCATGAGAAAATGCTGCATCCAGCCTGGAATGGCTCACACACACTTCTACTGGTGGAGCAGTAAAGCGTTGATTAATCTGAGCATCATCTAGGTGGAACAGTCGGTCATTTGTGTGCATGTGTGTTTGTGTGTGTGTGTGTGTGTGTGTGTGTGTGAGCAGGCGGACACACGTGTACTAAAGTTTGGCCCTCGCTCTCATGCATGAGAAAGACATCAGCAGGGAAACAGCAGGTAAGTGATGTTGTCTGCTGGAAAGCCAGTGATCACTCAGTGCCACGGCTGCTACCTGCTGTGCATTGTCCTTCTTTAGTGCAGGAAGCAGAGCGTTATCTCCAGCGAAGCCTCTGAGACCTGCCGTGATCACAAACACCTATAACAGGCTTGGCCCCGGGGGGCGGCCCAGTATGAACCACCACTCCATGCCCATTTCTGTTTTTCATCCTCCTTTTTGGTGCGGTTCGATTAGTCTCATTCACCTGATTGAAACCCGAAATTACAGCACGCAGCCTTCGGTACATGCTGTGCTGGTGACCTGGGTCGCACAGGAGCAGGAACAACATGGAGCAGGAGCAACACTGACAATCATGTTCTTCAGATTCATTTTTACATCAATAATCATTCAGAATTCATAACATTTCGGAAAATCTGAAGTAATTTGAAGCATGAAGAAACACAAACGACTCGTTTCTCAAACATTCTACCCAAACTTACTTAGTGTATTCAAAATACTCATAATGTAAAAACTGAAAACAGCTAACTAGTTTAACTCTACCATTACACTAGTTGGGCTAGCAGAAGTGAATAGCTAGACTTCTTCCGCCTCATCATGTGAGTAACCAGCACCCACCACCACCAGAATTACACCCAGGGCTTTGCTAAAATAAGATTAAGGAACCAAACCACTATGCTCACTCAAGCCCTAGGAATGGACAACTCACACGGATGTTTAATGGGGGTTTTGTGTCTAAAGGAAGGTGAGGAAACGTACTAGATGTCAGTATTTATAACACAAAAGTTTTCAGACATAGATGCACAGTGACACAGTCCCTTAGCTCCAAGCAAGAGAGGGAGAAGTGAAGAAAAGATACAGGACTGAGAAGCCAGTTTTGAACAGAAAGGTCATTCTGAGGCATTTTGAGGCAGGGCAAGCCAGGGGTCAGGAGCCTGTGAAAGGCAACATATGCAGCCTGCCCCGATAATGACAGGACAGAGAGACAGGCACTGAGTCACTGAATCCCTCACACACAGAGCAGCGCAGCCGCGGGTTCCCGGTCCTGAGGGGAATACATAATATTATATGTGGCTGCGTCCTGCCAGGCCTTACGATTCTTCACAAGTCAAAATTCAGATGGAGGAAGGGGAATGGGTTGGAGGGGAGGCACAGGGGCCCTCAGCCGCTGATTAACATCAGCAGGGTGGCGAGGGGCGCCAGCGGGTAGGTGGAAGTGGAACAGAGCCTGACGGAAGCTGCAGGAAGCAGCATGGGTGGGAGACACTGAGGACTTTAAGCGTGACAGCTGCAGGTGAAGACAAAAAAAAGTCTGTGCTATTCTGCATAGGGCCAGATCTGACACTCTGCCACCCACTGCCAACAGGTTTATTGCAAAAATACTGACACCAGTGGTACAAAGTTTAGTTTAGATCTTTTACTTTTATGTTTCAATGTGTTATTTACATTAGAAGATGTTGTTCTCTCAAATTCTCACCTGTTTCTAGTGTTACAGGGGACCATTTTGTTTAGATGGAAAGATTTTGATTAGATTCTTTGTTTTTTAACACTGATGAAACCTCAGACTAGAGGTCGACGGATGTATCGGTTTTGCCGATTAATCGGCACAGATAGTTGATTCCTGGAACTATCGGTTATCTGTAAAAATCCATGCCGATAGTTTTTCCAGGTTGCGTCAGAGCTGAAGTGACTGAGAACGGTCCGTTTTCCTTTATACAGTTTTATATGTAACTTTTTTTTATTTATTTGGACTGTTACTTTTTGTTTCATTTTGAAAGCATCTTCGTTAATTTACCTCAATATTTATTAATCTATTCATATTCACTTCATATAGCATGTTTTCATGATTCAGTCCTTTTTTTTGTTTGTTTTTTGTAATACATTTCAGTTCTGTTTTACATGGAGTGTTGAGTATTTATTTAGGGTTTTTTTATTTTTAACCCAGTATCCGTTTTAAAAAATATCGGTTAATTGATCAGTTATCGTCAAGCACGGACCAACCTAGCTATCTGTATCGGTAAAATTCAATATCGGTCGAACTCTACCTCAGACCACTCGTTCCCACCACTCCTTTAGAACAACTGGAATGAGCAAAAGTATGGATAGTCTATATATAAACACACACAGTCTCAATGAATGAACCACAATCAGAGCCATGGAAAATTACACCAATATCTTAACATTTTTAAATATGAAAATACAAATGCCGTCATGCAGCAACCCCCCAGTTTTCATGGGAGTTATATCCCAAGAACACCTGCGTACAGTGTAAAAACACGTTGTTGTGATGTGGTTAAAAGTACAGTTTATACTCATCTCCTGCAGTTCTAGAACGTAAATAACAATGTTACCCCTATATAGACTGTACTGTAATTAATGTACAGGCTTTTTCTTTGGTATGCACGGTGGTAAATAGAATTATAAATTAATTTAATTAACATGAGTAAAAATACCCCTCCAGGGTATAAGAAGAACAAAACGAAAAACACAAAAAAAAAGATGCCCCAGGGGGAAATTCTGGTCTGCGAGATCACAGGGCAGCAGCCAATCAGGACCAAGGAGAAACAAATAATGTTTTCAGAATCGCTACTTTCAAACCTCCCATCTCTGAGCACAGCAAGTGATAAGTTGGTTTTACTTTACACAAAGTCATTCATGGTTTAAATGATCCATGATAATATTATCTACCCTTGTATTTAAATCATATTTTTATTATGTATTTAAAACTGGGTCCCATTAATGATGGTGAAAATGGTTTAAAATGAACTGTCAGACACTATTGTTGTTTTCATAGCTACCAAAAGATAAGAACTTTATATAAATAGTTTGGTCATCAGCATGCTCAGTGCAACTACAGAAATAAAGAGAAGATAGAAGACAACTAAAATTAATCAAATAGTGCAACAGAATAATAAAATAATTAAAGATATAATAACAGATCAGTAGTGCAAATGGCCACTGAAAGTGATTTAGTGTAGCATATTCTGTAATGCATTGAATCACGGTAATGTTTCAATGCATAATATGCAGCAGTGCATCACAAAAAGTGGACATTCTTTCAATTATGATATATAATGCTACAATGGCATGGTTTATACATCAAAGATTGAAAATGTAGGTATGCATGCCATCCAACAGGAGGCAATATCAGCAGAAATAGAAGCTTTATATCAAAGTTGGGGTGGAGTCTGCTCCTAAGAAGCTCAGAGTCTTCCCTAAAGGTGGTAAAAAGCAGGTCATCCACCTCCACCGCTTACTCTCCTGCATCTGCTGGCACTCGAGGGACGTCAGTCCTTTGTCTGGGAGAAGAGAAAGAAGCTCAAATATAGGCCTGAATTTTCAGTGACTTGGCTTGTTTGTGTTCATGTTCTGAACTGAGGAATCTAGACTCTAAACAAATCTGCCATTTTTATTTTCATTGCAAAGCTAAACACCATTAGCTTTATCATAAGGCTGAATTCATTCTCAGTGCCACACACAGAATTTAAATCACCTTTGATCTGTTCAAAAACAGATCATACACTCAGCTGATCTCATTAACATACAGTGTAGTTCACTGCAAGGTTGCACTGAGGGCCCTTTGTCTCTACTTCCATGTGGAGTACCAGTGAGTGCCATCTTTACCACTGAAATAGCAACAATATCTAACCTGTTGTTTGATTAAGTGTGTTTTAGAACAGACTGTTCACAAATGCTTTATTTATTTTCACCAGTTTGTCTTGATTTTGTCTTGTCTTGAACTAAAATTGTTAAAAAATTACTCTCTTTAGGAAGAAATAAAAATTTGTAATACTTGTAATTTGATTACCCTAATCAGACCGATAAATGAATTAAAGTGTTTTCTTTCATTAACGAGGGCAGACTCCAGACAAATGACAGACACCAATTAACAACCCATTCTAGCAGCTCCTCCTTTCGGCTTCCGGCTCTAATATGGCTAGTGAAATGTGCAAATGCATAATTATGAATCTCCTGTTTTTACATTTTTTTCCCCCAAAAAAGAATATCTAATAATATCAAACTGAATTAAACTGTGGGCTAAGTGATTGCTACACTCATTAATGCAGATATTGTTCCAGCCATTTCCACTAATGCTTCATTTACAAAGAAGTTGTAGGAAAACATACTTGGTCTAATAAGAGATAAAGAAACTGGAACCCTTTCCTCACTCACCAATCTAACAGCAAAGCCTCTAATATAATAAACAACACATTCAGTAAACAGTACAGTATGAGGTACCTTATGAACTCAAATATTAAACCTGACAGAAATGGGAGAAAATTGATGCCTGTTGTGTAATGAACCTAACCTCAGCTCGCGTGCAGTGGAGCCAGGACCACCAAAGGTGTCCCCATGGTTTCCTAGATATAGAGTGTCCTGGCTAAAACAAACCAAACTTTTAAACCCACTGAACTCTTCACTCTGCTTGAAAACATGAAGACACCTAAAGGGTCAGTTGTACTCCAGACAGGACCAGTATGGCAATACAATATCTTTGATTATTTAGAGATTTATTTAAGAAATATGATAAAACTACTATGTATTAGTTTAAATGAGACAAAACTAGATAAAACACATATTAAAAAAAAAATAAAATCTAGATTAAAACATGACCTGACTATTATACAAATGTGAATGGAGTGTATCAATTCAGAAATAAAGAAAGATGAGACAGTGTGACAGAGCAAGCAGCACAGGACTGCAGGAGAAGCTGAGAGGCTTCAGTCCAAGAAAATACTACTATAAACAACAGTGGTGCTCGAAAGCCCTTGGGAGCAAGACTGAAGGCTTTTCTAAGCACTGCTTGCAGTTAAAGAAAAAAGTGTAGCCCTCAATGGCTGCTTTCATTTAAACTGGTCTGCAGCCTGTGGGCTGAAAGCAGGCAGCAGCAAAAAACAAACCCACTGCTGCTGGAACCAGGGCTGGCCAAAGAGCACAGGACCAACATAGGTCCACGACCAGTCTGGGGTTTAAGGGCAATATAGAGAACATGGCAGGTTCTCAAAAGAAATCTAACATGACATCCATAGCTGTGCACTGGAAACCTGGCAAGAGATGACAGCCTTTATGCTTTTATGTGTCTTTCATTAATATTCATGTATTATTTATTGCAAATGTAAATCAAATGCATGCGCCAGTGTTTAGCACCTGGCTAATTTTAGCTTTCAGCTTCAGTCCTTGTGGCCAGGTATTGACAGGCAGAGTGGGTGGCATCTTCAACTCAGCCTGCGGTTAGCGTATAAAAGCTGAGAGCACCGCTATCTGCAGCCACTCCCAACCTGACCTAGAAAATGAACAGCCGTCTCTTCTGCTCCCTCTCCTCTCACAAGCTCGCCACAATAGATGAATCTCCGCATGGTGAAAAGGCCCTTTCACTCCCTCATCAGTCAGACCAACACAGCTGAAAGACGCTGCGAGCGTGACACGGCTCCACAACAAAGACGTTTCTAACCGATGCTACAAAGATCCTCTCCCCGTGCCTATACAAAGAAACGAGAGAACGTCTACCAACTCAGCTCCTTCAAAGAGACTCACTTCTGCGCCAAAACCACCGCAAATGGATTTGGCTGTGGTTTGAGGGATTCATCTTGACAACAAACTGTGACAACAAACGCACATGAGCCTCGTCCTTCTACTGGCAGCAAACTGTTCCTCCGAAATGTTTTCCATTGTTAAGAGATCTGTCATTGTTAAACAATAACTGTACTCTAGGTGTCCCTGAGACGAATCAGAAGGAATTAAAACACCAACTTCACAGAGAAATGAGGCAAAACATGGACACGAAGGTCTGTTGTAGCATTAGTATTCTGCAAATCCAATGTTATGAAGGAAAAGGCCATGATGAAATGAAAACGTAGAACATGTCATAATGTGCTATAACGTGGAGAGTAGGGATGTTAAGCAATTGAAAGAAGCGATAAACACGATGTGAGGTAATCATCAGTACCTTCTGAGAGAACTTAACTTTGTTTGCATGCATCAAAAATGTGTAATATTACAATGTCACAGTATGCATCATGAAGAGTAAATCAGTGTTTCTGCTGGTAACATTTCTCCGTGATGGCCCACCATGATAAACTATTTGCCACCATGTTACAAATCAAAACAAAATCAACCACTAAAACCCTAAATGGCCAAAACCCTTAACAGGAACCACTCTAAGCATTCTATTAATTCAGATCCAACCCAGTCCAGCACGTTCCTGTCTTGTATTACCCCCCACCCAACCACCACCTCCTTCCAGCTCTTGTTTAATTAATTGCTTTCAGTCTTTGCTGACCTGTGAGTCCTGAATCAACTAATAAAGCAAATCGTGAGTTGACTGTTCTGCCCAGTGGACCTGATAACATCGAAACATGAAAGTGCTATTGTAAGAAAAAACATTTTGTTGGTGATGGATTTTCCTCCCTAGGCTACCCGCGGCTGTGTGTGTGAATGAAGCCAGAACCAAGTGCAGAACACACACGCTTATAAAAGAGAGAAAAAAAACTGTAACTATACAGAACTATGTAGAATGTCTAGTAAACAACAACATAGACCCTTAATACTTGGTGAGGTAACCGAATGTGCCTTAAAGGAACAACTCAGACCTTAAACTGCCTATGTAAATACTCTTCTACACATTACTCCGCACTTTCTCTGTCCTGCTGCTGCTATATTTGCACAGTTATAGTTATTGCTGCATTTCTGCTCACCTAACAACTCTGTGACTAGAATTCAGTATCTCTCATGGTACTGTACTTATGCACACATCGACTGCATTAAATATTTTCTTGCACTGTTGTTCAGTTGCTGGTGTTTTTCTTTCACTCTCTCTCCTGCACACTTTTCTTTCCGCATGAATTAGCCTGTCTGCTATTCAAGGCAAGTCAAGTCGAGCTTTATTGTCATCTGAGCCATATACATGGGGTACACTGAGAAGAAATGTTGTCCTGCTGGGCCGTAGGTTACTGATAAAAATACAGAACAACAATGACTCTCTTGGAGAGGTAACCGAATGTCCCTTAAACCAACAACTCTGAACTGAATCTGCCTCTGTATATACTCTTCTACATATTACTCTGCACCCGCTGCTGCTAATTTTGCTTATTATAGTAATAATTGTTTAATTCTGTTCAGCATTTTTCTGATAAAACTCTCTCCTGCTAAAATATAGAACTTTTCAAAATCCCGTATTCATCCAGATCTGTACTATCCTTATAGTCGACTGAACTAAATGTGGTCTTGTCCAGTTATATTCTCTAGTCTTGTGTTGTTCTGTTTTATTCTGTGTTGCTCTGTGGTCCTGGGGGAACCTAGTTGTATTCACTGTGTTCTGTCGGTTTATGGATGAAATTGCAATAAATCTACTTGACTTGTGTCAGGTCCACAGTCAAACACATAGAACATTCAATCCTCAAACACACACTGAGAGGGAGATATAATAGTTTGTGAAATTATGTATAATAAAAAGGTTTGGTTAAAAACCATTCGAACAACGACATGCCCCTAAAGTGGCCTAAAGTGGGCGAGAGAAGCAAAACGGTTATTGCAGATTGTAATAAATATCTAGAATAGTTGAACCTAAAATATAAACTCCCCATAACAATCACACAAAGGTCTCAACTGAGCTCGGATTCTTGTTTTTTAATTCATTTTTAGGCAAAATACTCTTGATGTCTGGTCGTCCTGTAGCCCCTTCAGCATCCCTCTTGCATCCATGGGCTGAAATATGTCCCAAAGTGATCCAGTCATGGCTGGATAGTTTCAGTCCTGAAGCACCAGCATCACACTGACATACAAGGTGAGATCTTCAGTGATCTTATAAATATCGGCACTGCATCAAGTCAGTCCCGTATGTTTTGTTCTTGGCCTGTTCTTGGGCCGTGTGAGAACACGGACGGATTTAGAACAGCGAGGCTGCGCTTCCAGCTGTGTGCTCTCCTATGTTAGGCACCCAGTGTGAGTGGCAGCTCCTTCTGATCCGCTCCTCTGCTCTGCACAAGAGGGCTGAAGGACATAGACTAGCTCAGGTAATTAGCTCATCCTCTGACCCTCTCCTTGCAGAATGGCATATTTTACATGCTATGGGGCCTTAGTCTCTACACAGGTTGACCTTTCAATTACAGCCCCTGCTTGACCTCAACACCCGTCCCAGACAACCTCCAGCCCTTTTCATTTTTCTCCTCCATCTCCACGTCTATCTGTGCATGTAAATCAGCAGGGCTTACGCAAGGCCTGGGGTGGGGTGGTAAAGAGAGGAAGAAAGGCTCTAAAAGGAGTGTGTTTAAGAAACAAAAAGATAAAGTGAGAGAGAGAAATAGAGAGGGGGGAGAAGAAATATTTACAGATATATATAAAGAGAGAGAGCGAGAAAGAGAGTGCGAGAGAGAGCAAGAGAGGGGCGATGACAAAAAAATGATTAAAACAGATTAAGAGAGGGAGACTGAGACTGAGAGAGAAGAAAAGTAGCAGGAGAGCTTGAGAGAGAAATGAAGACAAATGAATTTACATTAAAGGAGTGAGAACAGAAAAAGTTTTAGGAAGAGGTTTAATGTGTGTTTTTTGGCCTATAAGACGCACTTTTTCTTCCCCAAAACAGGGGGAAAAGCGTCTAATACGAGGAATATACATTTTGCCTGCATTAATACTGCACCTAACTTTGAGTGGTGCTGCTCGCAGTCCTCTTTTTATGCTGTGTGTGCTGCAGCCTGGACTTGTGGTGTGTACTGTTGCTATGGAGACGTCTCTGACCCTCGTGACAAAAACGAG
>JBBKCR010000122.1:2469189-2479670 GCA_037577295.1 Ladigesia roloffi
TAGTATGTTAGTATGTGAAGTATGTAAGTTAGTATGTGTAAGTTAGTATGTGAAGTATGTAAGTTAGTATGTGTAAGTTAGTATGTGAAGTATGTAAGTTAGTATGTTAGTATGTGAAGTATGTAAGTTAGTATGTGTAAGTTAGTATGTGAAGTATGTAAGTTAGTATGTGTAAGTTAGTATGTGAAGTATGTAAGTTAGTATGTTAGTATATGAAGTATGTAAGTTAGTATGTTAGTATATGAAGTATGTAAGTTAGTATGTGTAAGTTAGTATGGAAAGCTCATTAGAGAGTTGAATCTTTTATGTCAATAAGACAGCAGACGTCTCTACGAAGAACTCCAAGAAATTTTGGAAAAACTTATTTCAACAAATAAAATGAAATAAAATAATGTGAAAAACAGTCTGTTTGTTGTTTTCCTCTCTGCGTGCCCCCACACAGGCGCTCTCTAGAGCCCCTCCCTTTGTGGGTTTTCTACACCCACTTGTGGGCGGAGACTACGCTCAAAGTCTCCCCAGGTTCAAAGATCTGTTTGTTTCTAAAAAAATGTGTTTGTTCTTTATGTGCACTTGCATGTGATGTCGTATTGTTTTAAAAATTACAATAACTTTGATTCTATATGACCAAACAAACAAACAAAGCTCAGCATAACATCTGACACAGACTAGGGGGAACTTCCATGTAAGGAGCTGTTTTGACATATGACAACAATTTACCCTTTGCTGCACTTCCAGCATGGACCTAAGGGTTAATGAAACTCTCCCACTGGAAGAGACTGAGGTTAGTCCTGGGGATTCCTGCTGTAACTCCAGCCTTTCCCAGCAAGTAAACCCGTCCTGGTGTCCCTTCCTGAAAAGACACGTTCCTTCTGACTTGCTTGCTTATGCAGCAAAGACCTTTAGAGAACTGTGAGCTGGAAACAAATGATCTGAACCATCCTTAAGAAGCTCCCACAAATGGCACACACTTTTACAAGTAACAATAAATATATTTCCAAGCACTAAATGACCAAATAACTGCAGCAAATCAGACTTGAGCAATGATGAATTCAACACATTTACAAGCACTTCCACTCAAAGTCTGCATGAGCCACTCAGGAAT
Source organism: Ladigesia roloffi (assembly GCA_037577295.1). Lineage (NCBI taxonomy): Eukaryota > Metazoa > Chordata > Actinopteri > Characiformes > Alestidae > Ladigesia > Ladigesia roloffi. The sequence goes on from JBBKCR010000122.1 coordinate 2,470,292, forward strand.
ACGAATTCTTTCTAAATACAGGACTTGCATCTTTAATGTTTCTTAGCAACTATCCAACATAACAGCATTTGACAAGAATTCTCTTTATCTGGTAGTTTCTGCACATGTGTAAACGTAGGAAAATGAACCAAATTAAAGTCCCGATATGCTAGTGGTGATAAACCTGATCTGTGATCTAAACCCAGCTTGAGTATACTGTTTACATGATCGCCTAAAGATAAAGTACAAGATAGAGGTTATTTCATTATTACTACATATACTGTCTTTCATTTTTTGTGTGTTTTGTTATGTACAGGCATATTGTCCATTATAGTGCTCTCCGCATGCAGCAAAATACATTTGTTTATGAGTTTTATCTACATCTCTAATAAAAGTGTATTGACTGTATTCCATCTGGGGGACGGCAGTCAAGTAAGAATCGCATTACACTGCCTTCACTACAGACTCATGACAGGTAAACCCTGAAACCCGGGCTTTCCTCCCTCGGCTTCTACTTGGGAACTGTCAATGTCATTATTTAGCACAGCAAGGAACATGGCTCCCTCACAGCCATTACTTTTGCTTGCTTTCGCCTGAGATAATGAGGCCTGGCCAGTTGGAAGGATTATGAACTGAGACCAAGGGCTTCCTGTCTCCTCCTTCGCTTTCACTTCAGGAAGCATTTCCGTCTGAAGGGCTGCAGTCACAGATACTTGAACCCAAAATGCATCATTCACCCTCAGAGGTCAGCTGGCTTCCTTCAGCTAAACATCTTTCTTCATAAATGACTGGTTACCCAGAGAGTTTTTTTCATACACCCCTGTAGCCCTGTAAGGATATACAGACTAGAGACACAATTTTTTCACATAATTTTTTTGAATTCTTGGGCGAAAGTGGTCACAAGTGGTAGAAAATGTGGTGGAAACACCTAAAGATTAGTATTAGAACTGGTTCTAAAACTGGTTAGTACACATGAATTTACACCAACAGTTCTACAAGGTGTGTCGATCTGACACTTTGGGTTAAATATTGGTCCAATATGGGCCAATATGGGCCAAAAAGTCTGAGCTATGCTAAACTAAACTATGCGCTCAAAAGTGTGATACACAGATGAGGACAGTGGGACACAGTCTAGCAGCAAGGCCATGTCCCAAATCTCCCTTCTCCCTAAACACTTTACAGGCGGCCCTAGGTTAATGACAGCCTCAACATATGATGTTGCAAATTTACAATGTTAACGCCCACAACTGGTTTGGCTCAGTGGAAGTATTTGCGGAATACCCAGAACCACGGCACATGACTGAGGGAGGCAGTACGCTTACCATACCCCATTTTAGACGCCATTTTAAATCAGGGTTTTTTTACACTCATTTTTTGTCACTTTTTCTGATACTACAGTACCGTGTACTAGTACTGCATATTTATATTCTTTTCCCTTTTCTGTAGCTTAATTGTGCTTTTATCTTCTAGATTATGATTTTACAGCTGAGATAGTATAGGTAAGTGACTCAGGCTAGGGTGCATTTTATATTATACCAAAATTCAGGTTATGACACTGTTTTGGATGCTACATAACTGTGTCATAACTTCAACTTAAGGACTTGAGGAATGAAAATACAGGTTCCTGCACCCATACAGTTTATAATACATGTAGCAAGGAGCCACTATTGACTAAACCATATGCAAAGAATTTGATATGCTTTTTGCATATCAAAAATTTGCATTCAAGGTGCATCTAAACAAATGTATTTCTTACAGTTTAGTTGGAAAAAGGCACAGATTGGTATCAGAAGATACTCAAGTATACCACCCCTAAGTTTCTACTGAATATATATTCTCCAACTGAGTATATATTATGTATTACACATGCTCTGCCCTGTAGTTACTATTTTCTATGTTTGCACAATTACTCATTGCTGTCTACCTCAATTTTCTCTTATTTATTCTGCTGCCAGAATCAGTCACTGTGTTGTTTTCATTCACACAAGTCCTGCTCACGCTTGTGCTGTCTTCTGTTGTTTCAGTTTTTGTTCTTGTGTTGCAACACAGTCCTGGAGGAACATTGTTTTATATCACAGTGCACTGTGTACATGAAAAACACCTATTTGACTTGACTTGGACATATAAAAGCACTTTACAATCACAAGTAATGTTGAGCATCGAAACTGTATGATGGATCAAGGACACCAGCATTATAGGTTTCAGTCCACCAGAACATGACTATCCACTCAATATGCATAAAACAGCAGAAACTAAAAGGAACGTTCCTGCACGCTGATGCCAAAAAGTCAGAAATGCCAGAGCTAATGGGTCCGGTATAACTGAAAAACAATGAACAATTATCTTCTGAGGAACAGCTAGGATGGGGACACTGGATTTGATAGGTACCCACAGTAATATTTTCAGTACTGATGGATTTCTCTCTTTGAAAATACCCCGGGACCTTATAAGAAATTGCAAAACGATGATTAAAACTAGACTGTATTTCCACAGAGAAAATGCAAAGTGCACTTGCTCAAATGCAGAAGACAGTATTAGCATTAGCATTAATATCAATGTTAGCATTAGCATAATCATAGCATTAACATAATTTGAGCATTAGCAGTAGCACAAACATAAACACTGCATTAACGTAGCTTTAGCGTGTCCCAATACTTTTTTCCACATAGTCCTCTATTACAGCTCTGTACCAAAACTTTTTGCTACTTTGTTCAGTTTAAACAGATGTATCTTGGGGGCGTGGTCTGAAGTCACATATCAAATTTCATGAGGTTTGGAGCCTGAAATTGCTACCTCCCGAAACTCCCTTCATTTCTGAGGGGTTAAAAATGAATGGAAGAGACTTGTCAGTTTATTCCGAAAGCAGAATTTTCTGTAATAACAGTGCATTTTCTTTATAACCCCCATTTTGTTTTTACTTTTAGCATGTTCATGAAAAATCACAAATAAATAAATAGAATATAAATTTTTGTTTGGTTCTGGATGCATGTTACAGACTTCAATTACTCTTAAAAAAAACACAATCCTTCTTTTCAAGCAAAGCCAAGACAGCCAAGAGAAATAACAGAATATCTGCAGTAAAAAGAAATAGGATTCAGAAATTAAGGGAAATACTAAATCGTGAGAGTGCAAACTCCCCGGTGTGGGGCTCAACAGATGGAACGGGACTCTGGTGATGCCACTACGCAGTTCCGCTCTGGCATGGCTGACAGACGGCAGGGCTGAATGAATAAACCAAAATAACAATTAAAAACAATTAAAACAGGCCTTGCATGTTTTTCCAACTGAGACTTGAGTCTGAGCAGGAAACTTTTGTGATGGACGAGTGGGCCTCCACTAGGAAACACTTGCTCATTCCTTTGCTAGGCTTGAAAGCGCCGAACTCAACAAGACCCCTTTCCCATCACCGGCACCCGTTTGACCACAACAGACTCCATCTGCTAAGCTATTGCTCTCAAATGTATATATTTAGCATTTCTTCTGGTAGCAGGAACGAACAGAGTAAATATTTATCAACGCTCTCTCATTATGCAGTTAAAACAGTCCCTTCCGATTGGGGGGCTGAGGTGGGGGTTAAAATCTGAGAGTAAAAATAGTACAGAGAAAGTTTACCCCGCAAGACACACAGCAATGTGCCTTCTCATTACCAGGGACAGAGCAGCGATGGTTGCAGTATCAATTATCAGCTGGAGCGGCCCTCAGAGTTGGGTAGCATAGCTTTCAATTAGCAGCTAACAGAACAACCACAGACACGCGAGACCTGCAGGACAGTGCAGTGCAAATCCCTGCAGATGCAAGGGAATATGATTTACAGCACACAGCAGAAACCTTCCTCAACAGTGGGCGGATAGAGGCACATCTGCACACAGAAAGGAGGACAGGACTTATGAGACCGAGCACGCGAACGAAAAGCATCAATTCAGCTTCCGTATTATGTGACTGATCTTTAAAATACGGCTGTGGATACTTGGGCCTTTAACGTCGTGGCTTGTCAGTAAGAAAGAGGGAGTTATTTGAAACAGAATAAGCCGCGTCACCCTGCAGTCGAATCGTCATAACGACAGGTGTAGGTTTTCACGTCCCCCTAAAAGCTTTCTTTAAGACCTCTCAGAGCACAAGGGGTAAAGCGCGAAGCTAAGAAAGTTCAAGCACATTAATGTCTTGACCTTGACGGCTAGACTTCAAAGGAAAGAGGCTTTTTATGTCTACTTAAGATGCAGACCGGGTTTCTTCGGATGCAGACTGTGGTTCTGCTCTTGAAAGAACATAGAAAAATATAGAAAATAACTTCAACCATCTTCATAGATCTACTACACGGCTCCAGGGTTTCCTGAAGCTTCACCAGAACGGCTCTGAGCGAACTTATACTGATATCAGATCACAGTTCAAAATTGCTTCGCCCTCCTCCTGAAGCAGAAGTAGCTACTGAGATTAAAATAACACGGCAACAGGTTTGTTTCCAGAGAAACACTGAAGCACCTTCAGAGGAACATCTGGTCAAATCCTGACACAGAAATGTATCGCAGACTTGTTTTAACACAGGTTTGCTGCGTGAACATGGTTGAACAGCACACAAACCTTAACTCTGGTCTCATTTCCAACCAAAATCCAAAGAAAACACCATCGGATTTACCAGCACGGAGATAAATCAGCGGCAGATTTATTCGTTATGCATTTCAAATTTGAGGCAATTTTGTTTCTCTGTGCCTCATTTCATCACCAGCCAGATTTCTTTGGAGCAAATTTTCTGAATTGGATCCGCTCTGCATTGTTGTACGGGCACAATAACTCTGAAGAGAGCATCTTCGAATCAGAGAGAGCCCTCCTCCCATCTCCAGATCTTATCTCTACCCACTCCTAATCCCAAAACCCATTTCTGCCTCCCACAGAAACCCTTTTGTCCTCCGTACGGAAAATGCATTTTTACTCTTTTCCCACTGCTTTTCTCTCCATCTCATTTCGGCTTGATCACTCTCCCACGAAGGCACAGGGACTGTCCATTATGTGCAATTCAAAAGGCCTCTCCCGTGCCATCAGTGCGAGGTGTGCAGGAGAATCACACGCTAAATTTAAAATTTCTGCCTCTTGTTCATTCGCTCTTGATTGCATTTGAGAGGAAGCCCTTGCAATAACGGACTGACTCGCTATCTGGAGAACAGGATCACTGTGGGATTGATTTATTTATTCGTTTATGACACCAATGGTCCCTCACACTCGATTTTATGCCCTCCAGCAGACTGTGAACGGATCCATTCTTACAGCCCACCTCATAATTTGCGGCAAATTCAACGGCAGGTTATTATGAGGCTGTAACATTTCATTCTCGCCCCTTTTGTCCTGAGTGAGCTTCGCTTCTAACAGTCATTTATAGCATGCAGACAAAATGCCAGGCTGGAGCTGCGGACAGAAAGGGCAGCGAGAAAAACTTCTGGATCGGGTTCTCTCCAGTAACGGCTGTGGGAGTCCAGGAGCAGTCACTGCCCCTCCCGTCACACTCATCCTAGCTGGCCAGCAGCTACGACTCATTCAGGCAGATGTTGGGATTTGTGATGCTCCTGGCCTTTTAGCGGAGAAGTGGGAAGAAAGAAAAGCGGCACACATGGCCCTGTGTCATCAGCACTCGCAGATGGATGGAAAACACGCTCTGCACTCTGACAAATGTCTCATAAACAGTCTGTTCTGTGGAGCAGCACAGCAAAGGCTTCACTACAGACTGCCATGTGTTCAATGTGCCATGACTGAAAAGCCACGCTCTGTTTCTAAGTGACGGGGCCGGAACAGATTTTTCTATAATTGAGAGGCTGCAGGACACTCTGAGTGACACTTACTGCATTATGTCAATCTATTAAAAGCCCTGTGTCCCAACACCGTAGTCCTGACATCACATCTTCACTAGTCTATTTACAAACAGCTGGACACAACTTTCTCAAGCTAGGGTAAGAACGCTATCAAAAAGTCAGCCTTTCTCAGCATTTCTCCAGTCCTTCATGCTCTGTTTATGAACAGTAAAGCTGTAAGTTTTCCATATTTAAGAGGCTGCAGGACATTCGAGTGACACTTTGTTAATATATAACGTCAAATGTATTAAAAGCTCTGTGTCCTAACACCACATCCCTGAAGTGGTGCTAAATTAAAAGCCAAACACCATAATCTTGATGTGATGTTAGACTTAGTGCAGAACACGTAGAATAACTTTGGCGATTTATTCTCATCTGCATGCTAACAAACGGGCAGTCAGAATGACATGCAGTCAACCTCTCTAAGCCCAGTACTTTAGGAAACTGTTTAAGAGACGTGGTGCGGATCTAATCAGCGTGTCTGCGCGCTGAATTATTGATAAGGTGGGGGGCACGATGGAGTCGCGTGCACCAGGCATTAGAGCAGGTTTATTTACAATTACGCGAAAACCCATACAGTATCGAGCGAGTAATTGACAGGTTTGCGCAAAGATCCCTAGCAAGATTACGGTGAGAATCCGAGTAACGGAGCACGGACTGCTCCAGCCTGGCGGGCTGTTAGACCCACGGTCCTGCGAGTCCACGGACCCAGCCGTCCGGAGGACGCAGACATCACCCGCGCGTGGATGGTCGGGACGCTGCGATGCCCGTAAATCTGACGTTTCTGGGTTCCATTCATCTCCCCCCTCCCCGATCTCTAGTCCTCTCCGGACGGATCCCCGTGTTGAGGCGTGGGAGAAAAGTTGCGTCGTGTCATACCTGTGTACTGCACGAGGAACATGGTCCACGCGGAGCTCTGTAAAGGTCCACACGCGATCCCCGTGAAGAACGCAGCGGAGCCGGCTCTCGGAGCTGCTGCTGCTGCTGCTGCTGAAGAACTGCTCCACAAACACTCAGTCACACACACTAACACACACACACACACGTACACAGACTGACTGGAGTGGAGTCCACACACTGAAGAGAGGAGGATCTTTTCAGCTGCTCCCAGCAGCCTGCGCGCCACGCACGCACTCAAACACGCACGCACGAGAGGCGCGTCGGGCTCAAAAAAGAAGCGCAATATTCCGTCGCGTCTCGCAAAACTGGGAGATGTGGAGTTTTGGACAGAAGAGGTCTGGGGCGCCGCCTCTCCAGTCCAGCGACTCCAGTTTACAGACCGGGAGAGGAGCACGACAGATCCGGGTGGGGGGAAAACGCGTGCGAATCGGTGTTGGAGTGTCCGAGATGAGTGTGTGTGTGTGGTGGAAGTGTGTGACGGGGACAGGGAACAGGAATGAGTTACAGACCAGCAGAGGGAGCAGAGCCTCACAGCACCAGAAAAACACAGCTAGAGAGGCGAGAGAGACAGATGTATAGAAAGACAGATGTAGATATAGATAGGTAAACAGATAGATGGTACAACGACAGATATACTGACAAATGCATAATCACAAAAGCTAAATGATCTGGGTCTGGGCATGGGGGAGGGGAGACACAGACTAACCTGCTGTATACTCACCTCGCAGAAAACTATGAAGAGTCAACAAGTTTAAATACAGCATTTAGGCCATAAACAATCACCAATCGGATCCGGTTACTAGAATAACATTAGCTTCCTTTAATTTGACTGTAGTCCTGGCTGTAGAAGAGCACGGGTTGTTCAGAATACAATATCAGTTTCCACTCAAGTGTTGTACTGCAAGGTCAAAAGAGGAATGATATCTGATATTACATAAAGAATGTAAATTATGGAGCAAATAAAGAGTATATTAATCGACCACTTTTAAAGCATTTCTTATTTTAGTGGAGTTACAGGAAAAAGCTCAGGTGCTGAAGATCGACCGTCCAGCAGAGTTTAGACACAGCACTCCCTTATAAAAAATAAAAAAAAACAAGACTGCAGCTTATCACGACAGTACTGCAGTTTCAGTGAAGGGAAAACACCTGCATTACTGAAACAGCATTATAACCATTTTTCTACAGTGTAATTTAATTTGATTAAATAATAACTGCAGGTATTCCTTGTAATGACTGATCTAACACACCTGGTCTGGGTAATATATCCAAAACCAAGATGGGGGGGTCCCTGATTAGAGAACATGAATTCTTCAAAAAAACTCAAAGTAAACAAAATCTCCAGCAGCGAGAAGTGGGGTGTGGCTGTGTATTGTGACCCCAGATCACAAAAAACATGATCATGTATTGTGGAGAACTGACAAAGCATCATGAAGAACAGACTGACATTCTGTTAATGATGTCTGATGCAATGTTACTGTCTGAACACCAAAGTTAGCAAACAAGCAGCACCAATCAACAACCCACTCAAAAGTGTGACACTCCCCCTGCTTCCCAGCTCCAGTCCCAGTAAGCTATGCAAACCCATGGCTCCTCATTATTTTCCTTCAAATTTTGTTCAGTATTGTGAATTGAATGGAGCCGGAGCCAGATTTCAGCGGAGTGTGTGGTTCCATGCCTATTAAGGAGAGTTTTGTGTTCCTTCACTGCCGAGTGGAAATCAAAGGCAGCTCCTGAACGGCACCTGAACCGAGTGCCTCTTCTGGAGGAGAATTTATGCCCCCCCTCAGCAACTACAGGGCAAAGATTTAAACAGAAAGATAAGAAAAGAAATGCCTATCCAAACAGTTTAGGCTGCTGAAGTGGAAGAGGTCAGCTGGAAGTGGGAGACATGACAGGCTGAGGGGGAGGATTTCAGGGGAGTGGGTGGGTGGTGTGTGTGTGTGTGTGGGGGGGGTTAATCCTGCAGGGGTATGAGATGATCTTTAACGCCCCCGCGTTTATGACGAAGCGGCCCAGCTGGGTCTCTGCTCAGTCCCGGGCCCGCAGGAAAAAGCTCTCATGCGTCTCCTCCATCTCAAATAACACCTCATCCATTTACCGTCACCTGAAGGCAGGAGGGTGATGGAGGTGAATGCTGAACGATGGATGGATTGACACTGCGTCACTCGCATACAGCCCCAGTGAGCAGGCAGCACGGACCTGTGGAATACGGCTGCAGCTGCCGTGTTTACCCCTCACTTCATTATCACCGCCCTCAGCGCTCCCCATGTTTTACTTACATTCTTAAGTATTAGAAAGAGAACCGTATGGGTGTATACAGTCACGTGAAAAAATAGGACACCCCAATAATTATTCAGTTCTTTATTAAGAAAAGTTCCCATACCTTCTTGTTTTTCTTTATCTCTGGAAAAGAAAGTGATTTGAGTGCAGATAAAGAACACAAAATATCCTTGTTTTATTCATTAAAAGAAATATGTTCTTCAGGACACACATCCTAGTGTTACCACCCTTTGGCTGAAGTAACTGCAGCGAGATGCTTCTTGTAGCCCCTACCAATCTGACATCAGTCTGAGGAACATTTGGCCCACTCCTCATTGCACAACTGCGAGTAAATATCCTAATGTCAAATAATATTACAAAAACACAGTCTTTCATAGTGTGCA
>JBBKCR010000122.1:2504324-2517697 GCA_037577295.1 Ladigesia roloffi
TATAGTAATCGTTTGACCTCTGTTATTGCCAACAAAGGTTATGTTACAAAGTATTGAGTTGAATTTTTGTTATTGACCAAATACTTATTTTCAACCCTAATTTACAAATAAATTCTTTAAAAATCCTACCATGTGAGTTCATGCATTTTTTTTTACATTCTGTCTCTCACAGTTGAAGTGTACCTATGATGAAAATTACTGACCTCTACCATCATTTTAACTGGGAGGACTTGCACAATCAGTGGCTGACTAAATACTTTTTTGCCCCACTGTATGTATGTTTGGGGTCCCGAACACAATTTTTTTTAAAGTATTTGTCCAAATACAATATTCGTAAAAAACTCGTTCTTTGTGCCTTTCCGAATACCGTATTTGTATTTCCCTCCACCCCTAATATCGTTTTTTCCGTTTATTACGAATACAGAGAGAGAAATAGAGATAGATATGTAGACAGATGGATATATATATATAATATGGACTGGTCGATATATAATTGACCCGCCTAGGACGTTTCTCCGTCTTTTGCCCCATGACTGCTAAGCCGGGCTCAAGCAACCGAGGTTATAGATATAAATGTGTATACTTATATCAAAATCATTACAATCCATAAAGGACTGCCCAACAAAAAAAGTATTTCAACCTACATGTGAGTCAGATATGGTTTAAAAAGGTTTCATCTCACTAAGAGCTTTATTAACTCTATTACTTCATGGTTTGAACTCCAGGTAAGTTATCTAAAGTAGATGTGAGACTGTAAAAGCATAAAACATATAAATTTATCTGACCAAAAAAAAAATAAAATAAATGTATAAGATACAAGATCAAGCAATACTTAAAAATACTGCAGATCTGTATGAGCACTGCATTACTCTTCCATTGCTTAGCATCATTAGGCAGACCACAGTCTTGTTGGCCTACAGCAGCTTAATGATGAAATTACAGAGTTACAAATGAGATGAGTAATGAGACAGTGCCAATAGGTTCGAGGACTAAACATCTAATTATATTCATCATGGCAAGTACTGATGCTGTCAAAAGAAAATTGTAATGTTGTAATGTTCATTTTAGGCCACAGAATCCTCCACATAAAGAAAAAGGGGTAAGCAGCTTTCCAAGGCTTCCTAAAAGACAGTACGTTTTCTGAGAGAGGATGAGAAGCCTAAAAGCTGGTCCCCAGCATGCACGTCTATACCAACACATCTGCTTTTTTCAGATGAGGTGTCCCCCTTCAGTGCCACCATCTGCCACTGCAGCTCAACATTCTCCTGTAAACCTCCAGTTCTATTCATATCGATGGAGCACCGGTCAATCATTATTAGCTTATTGGGCGAGAAAATATGCACCTAATAAAACACTCACCAACAAGGAGTATTGCTTTACATGTGAGCACCAGAACAGCACCAGTTCCAGTGCAACATTAATTCCTTGACTTTAAGAAATGGAAAAACCCTTTTTACTCATTAAAATTTGTGGAGAAATGGCTTTTTAGATGCAGGTGGGCCATAATACGCTAATGGCTGCTGCAAAAATACACATTTTCACTGGGAATTATGGAAGACCCATATTTGATCTGAGTCAAGCAAAGCAAAATGTTAAATTGCCCTGTCAACTCAATAAACCACATTTCATGTCCCGCTTAGATATTACTAGCGCTGCCCCCGACTAAAGATATTCCTAGTCCCCGCATTTTAGCGATTAGTCGAATAATCGTTCATTTATGATATTAATAAAATAACTTGCGTATATACAAGGAAAGGTACATTCTAATGGTGCTTTTTCACTGCCTGGTACCGGCTCGGCGTGGTTTGGCTCGGCTCGCTTTTATTGCTTTTCTATTTCTGGTTCTGGTTCTTGTTGGTGGTTTCCCACTTTCTTATTCTTGGTTTGTGCTTGTTTGCCACAAAACGAAACAGGCTTAAAGAAGCATGGCAGTGGACTGCCGAGAAAAAACACCATGACGCAATGAATGTAACCACCAATCAGTAACCTCCAATGTGTACACGTCATCATATGGTGGTTTTCCACTGCCTGGTAGCTGCAGTTTCATTTTGAATGCGCTAATATCATGCTTTAGCATTTTCTGTCATATGGAAGTGAGTGTGCTTTAATGTACCTCGAGGTACGAGTTTGCGTTGTTCTCACATTGTTTTGATGTCATACACTGACTTCGCAGCCGCTGATTGCGTAACTTCACGTGATTTTTTTGCGACTAACCGACTAAAGAAAATGTATCCGACCAAGCCCTCTTCATATCAACTAACGTTTAGTCGACTATTTTGGGGAAGCCCTAGATATTTCCAAAATATCTAAATTGGCAGAGGCAGGGTTATGGCAAAGAGAACTGAAGTTCCTTTGGAAGCATCGAACTCTTTTAGGGGCAAGACAGTGCTATAAATCCGAATATCAAAGTCTCTAAATAAAGAGCAGCCTCCTAAAAAGTGCATTTTTATTCAAAGTCCTTTTACAAAAATATCGTGTTCTAAGTGACTGGCTGAGAACCAGAGGCCCCGTGTTTAACAGCCACATGCATGTGTCGCTTTGGGTCTAGTGCCAGCATGCAGGTCTGAGCAAATCATTCACAGCTGTCTCTAATGGCACAGTCGATAGGTTTGGCAGGTTGAATACCTGGCCACATGCAGGGACAATGAATTTCACAGCAGAACAAAATAAACGCCTCTCACTATGAGTGGGAGATGAAAAGACAACAGTAGGTACAGAAAAGTTAGACCCAGACTGGTAGCTTCAAATATAAATCATTTGTTGCATTTGTCACACAAGTTAAACAAGAATATAACCCTCCCCAGTTTTTCAGAATCATGTGTGAGGGCATCACGACAGACAGCGTCTTTCTCAGGGTTGAATTCAGACATGTTTTTGGCACAGTGGCATGACGCTGTGAACAATATCAGAGAACACAACTTTCTGTAAGCAATTTTGTAATGAGAGATCAGAAGGAATTGGTCTAAAACATCTTTAATTAATCAGTTTAAAAAGTATTTGAGCAAGATCAGTAATCAACTTCCACATCTCTGCTACAACTGAAAACAAACACTGGTGTTTATGAATAATTCAGTCAATTTGGCAAACTTATGAAGCAGAAATTGGAAAGTTTTCGATGAATTTGTGCCCAAAATGAGTTAATTTGGAAAGATGTTGGCTTCCCCTACTGTTTACTGTAGGAGTGTCAGACTGTATTACAATCAGGGCTCAGACGAAAGGATACAACAACCCACTGTGAGTGGAACCAATGTTTTAATATTTTTGTTCCAATATGTCTATATTTCTATCGCTGCATAGTTTCTAAAACATTTCCAAAAGAATTACAAACTTATTTTCCTTTTATACAGACTATGACTGACTTTATATATTATAATAGTTACAATACAATATTGTTAGAGGGATTGACCAGTTCTTAGACCTAACAGGTGCACTGATAAAGACATGTTGACCCATCCAGGACCCCCCAAATATCTTCTTGACCAATTTTCAGCCTCTGGACCCCAAACTGGATGATCTAGGAAGGAAGACAAGAATTCCAAAGAGTTGCAGAATTCTGGATTACAGAATCCACATATGCTTTCTCATGGTGCACAGACAAGGAAGTGATTTCACAGACCTGAGGTCTGGACTTTGAGTATTTATTGATTATACCTGCCCAGACAGTTTCCCACTGTGTTCACGGCAGCAGTTTATATCCCACAGCATGGCAGCACAGCTCTGAGGGAACTGTTCCACGTCATCACTGGAAATGAGAACCCAAACCCCAACTGACTTCATTATTTCAGGTGATGTAATCAGGCCGACTCTACAAATGTTTACCCCAAATAGAAGAGTGTGAACCTACTTTCTCTGCATTTAACCCATTCACCAAGCGAAACAGGGACTGCCACCATCAAGGGGCATCCAGGGAGCAGCGTGTTGGGATGGTAACACTAGATGTTTTGAGATTTGAAACCATAACCTTCAGATTGCAGGGGCAACGGCCTAACCACTGGACCACAAGCTGCTCCGTAATGGTACCATGTTTCTAACACATTAGAAGTGCAATTTAAGGACAGACTCCTTTGAGTTATTTTCTGCATTCTTGAGCCTTGCGACAAAAACTTAACCCAGATAACTTGCCAGTATCCTGGCTCACCTTTGCATTTCTCACACTGTTTAAGATAAATGTGTTAGCGTCATTGAATACTCCCACTAAAATTTAAAAAAATCTTTTTTGAATCTCATTGACTTCACAGTTGACAGCTTGTGTCTTAATTTATGTTTTGTTTTTTGCAAGGACAGTAAAAAAAAATGGCCCCTTTTTTAGGTTGTGATGACATTTCATCCAATCAGAAAGCAATGACGTAGTCGGCTAGGCTGTGGCCCACATTCGGCGTCGCCATTGAGCAGCAGGTGTACAGCTTAGGAACCCCACCTCAATAAGACTGTTTGGAATAACATTTGTTCGTGGTGTGGCACGGTTCCTTCTGCCAATAGAAATTTGCCAAAATCCACACCTTTGTACCATATTGTCATTTCCTCAGGCATCTAAGGAAAGCCCGGAAGTTTCCCACAGTCCTCACCAGTTTCTACAGGTGTCTTAACAGTGTGTGTTACATACTGTATATCTTTGATTTCTGAACAATCTGTACCCGCACTTTGTTAGTCCCTGCGTAAATAAGTACATTCCAGTAAACCGCCTCATTTTATACTTATATACCTCTTATATTACACTCTAGACTTTCAATAACACCTGTACTTTACCTGCACTTTACTCTCTGTTTAGTGTAACAACAGGAACACGTATGTCCTGTTATTTGATTTGATAGCTATAATTTACACTCACACAATGTTGTTAAATCCTGCTCATTGCCTCTTGTGCAGGATCATGGGTATGGTGCGATTTGTTTGATTCTGAAATCTTTACATGTCTCTCACAATTTACTGTTACACTGCTGTACTGTCTCAGATTTACATCTCACATTACTCGCAGTATTTTATATTTATTGTTCTCAGATTTACTGTTATATTTGCATCATCCGCCATTCTGACTTGCATGCCAAACAATGACTGGAAGGCTAAGATTGTGGAAACAGTCCAGATTGTCATGTTACATTGCAACATTCACTACTGGGGGATCCGGATTCACATACCATGTAATGACAGGAAGGTCGAGATTCTTATGATTTTGACTGGGCACACAACAACAACCAAAGCCAAATCAAATGCCATCATCCTACAAAATCAATCAAAATACAATGACTATGGAATGACTATGAGGAGCAAAAAATAATGCTTTCAAAATGTAACAGAGAGACATGGGAGGGGGATTTTACCATGGTGCCATACAAACTCAAATTCAAGATTTGACCGAATCGACAATCCTATTCTTCATGGTCTGCACATCCATTATTGCATTATTTCCCTAACTGAGGCTGGATTGTTTGTGTGTTGACAAAAATGTACAGTTAGACTCTTCCTATGTTTAGCTATATCTGAAACTCATTTCACTATGGCAGTTTTGGTCTTTGTGTTCGGTTCCATGTTATTTCTGCACACTGAAGCCTTTTACTAGTCAAACTCAACTTACTCTTATATACCAACTCACCATGAGAGGACTGGTTTTGGTGAACTGATCTAATTCAATAGTGTTGCATCCTTTGAAAAATATAAGAAATTCAGGCTAAATCAAAACAGTCATTGGCAATTTTGTGTTAGGAGGAACCCAACAAACATCAACAGGACCCAAAATCCAACAAAACCATTTGGATTCCCACAAACACAACCACTGGACCAAATGGGCAGAGACATGAAAACGATAAGCTTATGAATCATTCAAACCTGTTGAACACACCTCAGTGCTTGGTTTATTTCATCTCTCCTTCAAACCGAACGAAACTGTGCCTGCAATTACCCTGCACTGACCCACTAAAGACATTTTCTCTATTCATTGGGTGAAAAAAGAATTCGAGGCACACAATAACGAAGAATGCAGAAGAATGCTGAACTGTACTCAATTATATCTGCCATATGGGAAGATATAACCCTATTTCATCCGTCCGCCTCCGACTTCCTGACAACAAGATCAAAGCACAATTTCACACTAAAGTATAGCAAGACGCTTACGCTATCATTCTGGGAAAGAGCATCAGAACAAATGTGTGAAAAAGCAACACAAAATTAGCAAGAACTACTTGTAAACCACCTTTGTCAAGCAGACCTGATACATTCATGTCAATTAAGATATAGCTCGTTCCACACAGGCTTTCAATAATCCAAATTACACACTAAGATAACACCCAGCAACACCAAAGCTCTGATCACACATTTGAAAGCAGCAAACCTCATATGTTTAGTTATCTAAAACCATTTCGAATATGTTCTTTTACAACAAAAGCATCCAGCAGTGAGATATAAAGCAACAATCCATCTAAAATGTAAAGTCTGGGAATAATTACAATTAAGGAAACCACTTTCTTCTCTGGGAAGCCACGTTACACTGGAGGAACATTAAGTGATCATCCTTGTGAGGCTCTCCTAATGCAATTACTGTGTGGGGACTTATTGGGTGAAATAAAGTGTGAGGAGAATGACTGTACTGATGCTGATGAGGCTTTGTGGTGAAATCATTTCGGAATTGCCTGCAAAAGTAAAGCGTAAAACAACCAACAAAGAAGGCTTGGAGACAAAGATGAATATCAAAGTCAACACAGCTTTAGCTATCACATCACCAGCATTTTTTTCACAATGCTGGATTGTTTACAATATGTATTATTTATTAACCAAGAATCAGTGTGCTGAATTCAAAAATACTATAAAATATATCAATATAAAAGGAATTTTATTCATCGGTTACACACTGCACTGTGCTAAATCCATTTCAACAGGACTGATTATGTTGTCTGTTGATGTTCTATAAGTACTAAAGTCTAAAATATCCTCTGAAAAGCTTATTTTGGTGTATTGAGAAGTAAATTAACACAATAAGGATAAACACACTCATGTTGCCTAGCTCAATTCTAATACAAAACTGAATAAGTTGTTGGGGAGGTGTGGGACGAACAAAAGTGACAGCAGCAGATCGGCAGCATCATTGTCGAACAATGACCTAAAGCTTAAGATCAAGTTGGGTCATTCTGCAGTTACTGGGAAAATTTCAGTTGTTCCATTAATATAATAAAGAAGTGCAAGTTACACACAAGCTGACTGCACGTTTCTAGCAGATAGGAGGAATAAAAGAGGAAAAAATAAAGGAGAGGCACACAAACACAAACCGCTTATACTAACTGCATACCTACGGATTTGTGGCATGCCAGAACTGCCTGAACAGAAAACTCAGTGGTAATGGTTGTCACTCTTGGCTCTCCAAAGAGGTTGTGTCTATTTATTGCAAGAAAAAGGCACCTCAATGGATGTTTTTTGCAGATGGTGCTACAGCCCAAGCCAAGGAGTCCTTTAATAGACACACTGACGGTTGGGCAAGAGGCCATTTTCGAGCGAAGAATACACGTACAGTTCCTGGAAATTGCATTTCTCATGGGCTGTAAAACACAGTAGCCAGTTCTGCAGGAGGTATTCGAGTGTACCTCCTGCAGTGTCCACCTTTAGAGCTGTGCTTTGGCACCATTCTGGAGCGGTGGCCTCCTTCCCATATATATATACCAGCAAAAGCTGCTGTCACAGTATTGGGAGGGGGTGTGGCTGTCAAACGTGGCTGGGAGAAATGGATGCATTTATCCTGGAATAAGAAGAGGCTAAAATATTTCTCGACCAAACCCAGCAGAGGTCAAATCTCTTTCACGAGGGCATTTACACCTGCATTTCCATGGATAATGCCACCCACATATAATCCTGATCCGCATAAAAGGATTGTGTGTAAAATGAGTTTTAGTTTCCAAGGCAAAAATATGTTAACACTTCCCTTTGTGACTACAGTTTACAACGCAAACATACTGAATTAGTTTAAAATGAGTTATGTTGGTGTTGGCGAGCAATTGAAAAATGGCACTTTTATGCTGTGTCTTGCTCATGTCCTACTTCTGAACTTCAGTAAACTGTGTTAAGTGAAGTTACAGCTGTTGGTTCAAAAGGCAGCCATGTGAAAATGCTTTTGGTGACAGCACAGAAAAAATGACGTACTACTGAGAAAGAGAAAAAAAAAGTATATTAGTCCCTTAAATATAGTAACTTATCTGAATGACATGCCAAAGCTCAGAAGAAAGCCCCCGGTAAGATTGCCGATGGTAATAAACATAATGACTAATTAATGAAGCCTTACAAGTGAGAAGAGGAGTTAAGCACTGATAAACTAGGTGATAGTGTTTAAATAACAAGGCTGATGTGTTTCACAGGAACTGAGTATTTTAAATTCTCTCCTCTTCCCACTGTTTACCCAACAACTATCCTCCCCATCTTTACAGAGCGGGACGTTAGCTTGGAGCCGAGCATTAATAATTCATTGTTTGCAGTGGACACAGTGAATACCAATTCCTTCATATTGCGAAGCATTATCATCAAGGCTGATTGCAGCACCTAAGGTCATTAACTTCATCTGTGGCGATGTGCCTGCACATCCAAATGGCCTGTATAGACTGCTGACACCAAGGTTATCCTATACCGTCTCTTAGCAAGCGGGCTAGCGCGTCTGCCGGCCAGAAACGTGGAGAGAGGAGGGGAAGGAAATTACATCGTAGGGTTCAAATTGTTTTCACATTAGACATGCTCTTTGCCCTCTCCAAACATGGACGCCTGCAGTTTGCCCTTTGTGGGGAAAAAAGAGAAAATTACAATAACAGAAGTGGAGATAGAAGCTTCGCCCATACTAATGTGCCATAAAAATAAACCATTCCAATAACTCTAAAAGCACATTTGATCTGGAGCAAACCGCAAAGTAAATGACTAAAATTACCTCAAAGAACTGAAAATGGTTTGAACTCCATTTGGCTTTTCATAGGCTGATAATTGCCAGAGGTCAAACCATTATAGAAATATTTCTGCACCCAATCAGCAGCTCACCCAAGATAAGATTAGATAACCCTTTATTGGTCCCATGGGGGGGTTTGCATTATTACAGCATCGAAGTGGACAGTCAAAAGAACATAATATTAGAATATTAAGTAAACTATTACTGGATGTTACTTATCTTAAGTGTTTATAACCAGCATTTGTGTATATAGACATAATGTTCTGAATATTGAGGGTTTTTTTATGGTAAACACACTCTTTATATTTCATATTGTTCTTGTCTTTGTATCTCTATGCAGTCATAGCATAGCTAAGCAATATCTTCCAGGAAATATAAAGTTTTCTGATTCTGATATAAAAGTATAATGTATAAAATCATAAGAATACACTATACAAAACACTACAAAAAATACAAAAAATAGCTCTTATCATATAGTTTGACAAGCCTCTTGTATCTGCAGATACACACACACACACACACACACACAGATGATATCCTCAAACACAGGTTTGTTATACCTTATGATATCTTAAGTGATGAGGCAGCACAGTTTAGAAAAAGTCTCATTGTAGGATGTTCAGCGATTGCATCATCATCATCAGCTCTCACTTTAGGGATTGAGTCTCCCAACACAGCACACAGCTGATCTCTGTGCAGGCACAATAACTGATGGATTTCAACCCTCTGTGTCATCCACAGCCATTAAGTGGCCTGCTAGAGCGAAATGGCTTCCTGGTTCCCAAGGTGGTGCAATTGGCTCAGTAACTTCTGCTCATTCTTGTGCCAGAACACTGAGAATAAGTTAATTTCCTGAGAGACAAACAGTCGAACTGCACCAAATACAATAAATAAATGCTAAATATGAAATCAGTCCTGTTGATTGCGCTGCACAGTTAGAACATGTCACGCCTGATTATTGCTGCTGCATAAGAAGGTCATGAGGGAGACAACAATTTTTGAGGCAAATAAACAAATTATTTCAGAAGAAACACTGCAACATTAATCTGTCGGAAGAAACACTACTTGTTCTCATGGTTTCACACATAGTTCATAGTGTCCTCAGTGTAATAATAATAAAATAATACATGAATAAGGCTGAGATCATAAAGCAAAACTTTGATACTAAAAACGACATTAATTTTAACATGAATATTTATTTAGTGTTTTGCTTAGAAATCTTTGTAGCTGTGTGTAACTATCCCTATTTTGATTTTCCTCATAATGTGTTTAAGACTATGATGATTCACTCAAGAAAGGTAAACTTCATTTTAAAACAAAGTTGTAGCAACTTCCCAACTAATTTTACTACCCATGGCTAGGCTATCAGTGTTAGCCAAAGAGCATATGAGGCTAGTGAAAGGGATAGTTCACCCTAAAATGAAAATGTGATATTTATTTGCTTACCCCCAGGGCATCCAAGATGTAGGTGACATTGTTTCCTCAGCAGAACACAAACGCAGATTATTAACTTTAACTGTGGCAGTCTGGTAGTCATTAACATGGACATGGTTGTCTATCAGAGGTAAAAAATGAGATAAATACTGTTCAGTTTCTCACAAAAAACGATCGTTTCGTGTCTTAAGACATCAATGTATCGTCACGAGCCACAGGGTGTAATTTGGATTTGTTTGTGCATGTTTTTTTTACTTTGAAAGGTTTGGCGCCCATCCACTTCCATTAAATGACTACCAGACTGCCATGGTTAAAGTTAAAAATCTTCGTTTGTGTTTTGCTGAGGAAACAAAGTCACCTACATCTTGGATGCCCTGGGGGTAAGCAAATAAATATCAAATTTTCATTTTAGGGTGAACTATCCCTTGAAGTAATGTGACTTGGCACTGCCTTGTTCACGCTAGCACAAAGCTTTAACACCCTTGCTGTTGCAGACACTAACTTGGCAGGCAGTGTTCACGAGGCTAACTAACTTTATTAATAGAAGTTAAATTGAGCTGCAGCAGCAGAATTCTGTAAATACTGAAGCATCCCAGCTCTCCAGAAAGAGATTACACATTGTTTTTGGAAAGACAAGGTTGAAACTAAACCTTATCTGGGAATAAACAAATATGAACTAGATTACAATTCCCTGATATGTAAAATGTGATTGCGTATTTGAAATGAACCCATGTTTGGAGACACTAAAGCAGGTGGAGACATTGAAGTTAGTCTAAAAAAAAATCTACTTGCAGTGTAATTTCAAACTGGCATTCTCCATCACACACTAATGAATATTTTTATATTGCAACCATAACAATATTTTAAAAATTTAGGAGGAGAAGAGGTGCCACATTCTACATATTATAACAATAATAATAAAACATAAGGACATCCACAATCACACTAATCATTGTCAGTTTTTCCACCAACTAAAATGACTATACTGGGGTGCCTCTGGACCAAGAGGTCATGGGTTCAAATCCTACATTCAGGACACCACCACTGGATTGCTGAGCAAGACCTTTAAACCTCAAATTGCTCCAAGGAGAATGCCCCCTGTAGTTAGTGAATGGCAGTCATTCTGGGTAAAAAGTGACCATTAAATGCCATAACTTGAAATGCATTGTGCATGGAATAAATACGTTTAGCTCCAAAGTGATTGAGGAATGTTCTCCACTTTACCTTGCTGAATTCTTCTAACTCTGAACTACTCACAGGTCATCTTCCTTAACCAGCATGTTTAATGTCGAATCACATATTAAAGTCTAAGAATGGTGAACGCCACTACAAAACACTGATCTTTAATCATGTGAACATTTATTTCACTGGATGTTTTGGACCATTGTCAGTTTTGTGTTATCCAACCATTTCTTCTTCAGTTTCTTCACGAACTGTGAAGCTGTAGCTTCCAGGACATGTCTATATTTTGTAGAATCCTTTTTCCCTCCCCAGAGCATCTCCTGTGTGCCTCTGGCTGCCACACTACACAAAGTATAATAGATCCTCCTGCATGCTTAGCAAGGTTTTAAAATGGTTTTCCCCATTCCCAGGTTTAAACACTATTAAAGAAATTGCGATTAGATCTGAAATATGTGGTGAATGCTAAACAACCAGTGAAAAATTCAGGGAAAAATCTAATCTAAATAAAATTAGAAAGACTGTTTACATCTTTAAGGCTGCAGTTTAAGCCGATAGTGTTTTTACTGAATCGTCAACAAAAGGATATCCAAGACCTATGCAAACAATATATTTTTCTCCTCCAAATTTAGCAAAAATAATAATATCTGTGTTTTAAAAATTGCAGAAAGACATCATATGTAAGCTGTGTTTATGCAGAATTAAAATCAACAAAATGTGTAATTTGTTATGGGGTGCAGAAATTTTTCCATATAACTGTATACTCTTCAATATTTAAGTTTATTTCACATTTTACACATGGAGACATGTATTATATGGACAAAACATGTAACATAATACATGTTTACAAGGCATTGTTGCTGACATGTTAAAACAATAAAGCAATAGGGTACTTTCTTCAATCAGATCAGATTGAAGATCCTCAGCAATACTTCACACAGTCGGGAGACACACATCTTGAGTACTTGTGAGTTTATGCCATCTGGGCCTGGAATCTTGGCATGGTGGAGTCTGTCTCTTCACTTGGTCCTCAGTGATGGTGATGATGGTCTATGGGTTTGGGAGCTGTAGTTGGCAAAGGCATTAACAGTCCCTGTCGGTGTAATAGTCAGGTGGCCCAAAACATTTGTCCACACAGTGCATGTGCTCCTCAGTGTGTGCAACCTCAGCATTAGACAAAAAAACAGATCTAAGGTATGACTACGGTGATCTGGAAAGCTATCCAACTGAATATTTCCATTGACTGGGAAAACAGTCAGGTGCTTTGAAAGAAAACAAAAAATCTCCCTTGCCACGAGACCGGTAATAAGATTTGACACAGAGGATGAGGAATGACCCGGAACTCAAACAATCCCCCACTTTCAAGGATCTACACATTATTCTTGCTCACAGTTCACTATAATAAAATAATACCTGCCTTTTTATTCATGAGAACAGTCGGGCTGACCCAGATAGTTCTTGGACGCCTGCGTCTTAGGAGGGCTGTCATGGTTGGGTTACCGCTAAGCCATTTTCCTTTCAAAAGATGAGGGAGGCAAAAAAGTTAAAGTTGGACAAACCCACAACATCTCCAATTAAATCTAACTCTTCTTATGAAGAACTCAAAAACAAACACTCTTATGCCTTACTGAGAGGTAATCAGCAAAATTTCCTTTCTCTTGAGACCATGCGTTTGCCTAGAAAATAATTGATTAAATTAGTGCAGCATGTAACGGAAGCCTACTTTTCTTTTTCTCTCTCTTTCTTTCTCTCTTTCTTTCTCTCTTTCTTTCTCTCTTTTTCTCTCTTTTTCTCTCTTTTTCTCTCTTTTTCTCTCTTTTTCTCTCTTTTTCTCTCTTTTTCTCTCTTTTTCTCT
>JBBKCR010000122.1:2525950-2537115 GCA_037577295.1 Ladigesia roloffi
TCTCTCTCTGTCTCTCTCTGTCTCTCTCTGTCTCTCTCTGTCTCTCTCTCTCTCTCTCTCTCTCTCTCTCTCATGTCAGAGCAGGCAGAGAGACCCAGTCTGGGCAGCTTATCTTGCTGAGGACTGTGGTTCACTGTGCTGTCTGTATTGGCAGGATGATGGAGGGAGGGCCTGCCTCCCAAGATAAACAACCCCTCTGTGCTCGGGAACACTTTCCAGCGTTACTGTCTGCTCCCGGATATTGTAGAGGCACAGTGATTAGCAGCCAGTGCTCTGTCTGGAAAGGCCTGGCCACCCTGAATGAGAATAGGTAAGATATGTAGAAGATTGGAACACAACTGATACACTTGTTGCCGGATGCATAATCATCAGCACGTCATCCATGGATTTAGGAAACTAAAGCTACTCTGACAGAGATGCACATGAACCTATCGGCATCAAGATACTTTTGGAAGTCCACACCTGCTGAGAAGCACCGCACAACATTACGGCCAATAGAATTATTAGTTATACTGTTGTTGTACTTTATACCCATTAACAAATATACACATCCAATATTTAACTAGCAATCACTCACAATTAAAGGCACTCCGCTTCGTTTTGCTCACTCGTCTCCATATTCTGGTAACAGACATTTATATTCAGTGACAAGTAAGGTCTAGTTTGTCCTTATTTCTAAGAGATTGGAGGACTCTGAGGGCACTTTTCCACCCCCCATTAGAAATAAGTTGACCCGTACCTGACCAGTACCCGCGCTGCTTGACAGCTGGGATGAAGGCGGGTCAGAATGTCATCCCAACATGGAAAGAGACCATTATTTTTTACTGTCCGTGCAAAAAAAAAAAACAATAAAAAAGAGATAAAAACGTACAACTGGGGAGATGGAAGTTTATAGTGGAAGTTTTCTTTAACTAGATCTTTAACACAAACCTGAAGGTGTGTCACACCATTGCTAATGAGTTCGCTGGGTCAGGGTCTCATCACAGGGCTACAGAATAAAGAGAAATTATTAAAAACTCAACCAAGGCCATAAATAACAAAAAGATCATGACAACAAAAGCATCTCTGACAGAAAATAAAATACAGTCTATGGAGGAGGGCCTTTATATCTGAACTGGATAAATAGTGAATAGTGTGCTTCTTTAAACGCTTGAGCCATCACTCGATATAATCCGCTAGCGAGCCACTGGCCACTCAGAGCCGAGCGCAGGCTTGCGTGCCCTCCTCTGCCACGGGCCGGTCTCCAGCTTTCACTAGAGCCACAGCAACACTCTATAACCTCTGTGTCGCTGTGGGAGAAGGAAGCCGAGTGTGCAGATTGGACCACCTGCCTGCCTCAGTGATCCTGCCATCCTATTTATACCCCCACAATAAATGACTGCTGGCATGCCCGTGACCACACTAAGGGAGGAGGGGGCTGTTATGTCCTTAGAAAATGGGGGGAAAAAAAAATAAAACAAAAAAGTTATTGGACACGACACTACACTACACCTGTAAAAACAAGAAAAAAAGAAATATAACATAAAGGCACTTATTGAAGAACATGTTTACTGTTTCTAAAGAGACACAGGATAACACAGCGAAAAGGAAACATCATGCCAGACTGAACTTTAAGGGCCTTATCTTGAAGAGCGCACAAATACTGTCACACACAGAGCAGGAAAAATGGAGGCATTTTATGGTCTTTTTGCAAAAGGGGGTGGGGGGGCAGAGAGCACAAAACAGAGTTCTGTGTAAATGAAGGAGTGTGAGGCAAGGCACTTGTACTTTTGCATTTAAAATAAAATGATGGCTATAACCCAATGAGTCGACACTCTTTTAAACATCTAAACTCTAAAGTGTAATCATTTCATTATTTGGTGATTCCATTAGGAAGCAGCAATTGTGCTGCAATTACAGTGTGTCAGTCCAATAATAGAAGCACTTTTATGACACTGCATGGCCAAAGAGGGATACAATTACTGTTACTACAATTCTAAAACTGGCATCTTTTATGATATAGACCTGAAAATCTTTGTAATTATATATCTCTCTGTCTGAGATATATAACACGCTACACGCTAGTTGTCATATTTATGTCCAACATCTGCATTATGCATGTTAACTGATGTTAACTCTATTTTTTGTTAAAAACTAGCTATAAAGAATCATATTCACTCAAATAGCACTCCCTCCTATTTATATTCTACCCCAGGCAACCCTTTTGTTTGTGAATGTGCTGTGACAATGTGTACAAAAATTTTTTGGACGCCCTTTTGACATGTGGCAGTGATTGCATAAGTAGTTGTGATAAAAATAGGGGCAACGTTTTAAATCAAATCTGGTTCAAATCTAAACAAAGAAATTTTAAAATTTTCTTTGTGAAGTGGTACTATTATACAATAGTTATATGCCTAGGAACCTTTGGCCATAAAAGTAGGATTTATTTAAGTAGGTTAATTTTTTTAAAACATTGCAATGTGATGATCTGCTGATGACAAAGTTTACATGTTGTAACATTATTTGAACAGCTTCTAACCCGACTGAAACGACTGAAAAACAAGAATTTGCATTTTTTTTCTTCTAACCTGGTATAATACAATAGTTATATGCCTAGAAACTTTGTGCCATAAAAGTATTAGGATCATTTATTAATGCATTTTGATTAGAGTTGAATTCTTACAAGTTAATAACAAAAGAATGTTCTAATTTTTCATTGACCTTTTTCATTCACCTTGACCTTTCTGAAACAAGGAGAAATTTTGTTACAGGTTTCGAATAAGATCATTTATTTCGAATTGAATTAAGCCAGAAATACCAGAAATGCAAATCGCAGACACAATCCAGTACATAAAGAAATTAATTACGCAAATATAATTCACCATTTAACTTAAAATGTAATTAGATTACAGAACTAGATGTGGCATGCGGCACAGCCTGGCCTGGCAATTGTATGAATTCCCGATGAGGCCAGACCCCAGCTTCCAACATGCCTGTCCAACAGCCAGCCTATGAGCCTCTTAAACAGGTGCCGTGTGTGTGGGATCTGCAGTGCAAAGTGCAAAGGAGATAAATATTTGGAGCTGGCGGAGGGGCATGCTACTAATACCTTACACTTGGGGGTTTTTTTTGCTTGTGGCTTGACACCCTGCCTAATGCCATCTGAGCCCTGTGAGCCTTGATACAGTTTCACAAGGGCTCAGTTGAATTGTGGCGCAGAGAGAGGGCTGAAGTTAATCTCAGTAAACAAACTTATTTGGCCTTTGACAAGTTTATTTGTAATCCTCCTGAAAGCGTTTGTCTGCTGAAAACACAATCAAGGGTGCTCTAATTGAAAGGGACCAAAGGACCCAGTGTGGATGTAGAATGCTGATTACGGATTTCAAGCACATAAAGGAGACAGGGGACAACAGGGGGCCTACTCTTCCCTTTAAGCCACTACATAAAAAAGGAAGACATAATTCATCATAAATCAGATGAAAATTCTGTCAGTGATCTGACCTATAGGCAAAGAGGGGGAGGGGCTTATGCTGTGCATACCCGCACATTTAAACGCAGATGATGGATGAAGTCACTTACAACTTTTTAGGGTCGCAATTTGAAATGAACTGACGTGGTAATTGAGAGTCAACACTGATATATGATGGTGTACACACACTATACTGAAAGAAGTATTGGGACAACTGACCATTACACCAACAGAGACTTTAATGATACTGCATTCAAATACATAAGATTTTAATATTCAGTTGATCACCCCTTTGCAGCAATTACAGCTTCCACTCCTCTTGAAAGGCTTTCCACAAGATTACGTCCATTCCTTCTGTAGAGCATTTCTGAAGCGTATGTTGATGTTATCAAGCTGCACCTGTTGGTCGAAAGCATGGAGTTTAAACACGGGGGGAGGAGGAGGTGCTTTCTAAATTAAATGCTCTCTCTTCTGGATGAAGGCGTCTGAATCAGGCGCTTTTCAGGCCTTCGTGGAGCTGAGCGTTTTCCTGCTCATTGAAGCGAATCCCAGTGTCCACACGGGTCTTCAGTTGTGGCCCGTTCGTGGAGCGTTACATTTCTGCCGAAATTCTGTCTACGCCGCCACAACAGGAGGATTTTTGAAACAATAATGTCCATTGTAAGTTTTAACAAATAAAAATCCCTTTGTTTTTTAATATAGAACTACAATGCTTTCAGTGTAGAACTACAAACCAAGATGGTCGACTTGTAAACGATCTAGAGAGAATAATTACTGCCCCCACAGGTGAATATACGAAACTACCCATCGGGCTGCAGGCTGGAGTTAAACTCTCAGACGAGCCCAGTGTAACGCCGCACTGAAATCAAACAAGCGCAGATATAAAATAACAAAAACGCCTGTGGCTTTCAGAGCGCGTTCATTTATCCAAAATTCAAACGAGGCCTAATAGCGAAGAGAGTGAATAAAAGTCATTTGTTTTATCACCGCAAAACAAAGCATGTTTTGGAAAAACTACGCCTTCCACAATCACAGACAATCAAGGTGATAGAAAAAGGCGGCCCTACACACCAGCAGACTGATATTTTACAAGCATTTTCTAAAGCACTCCCAATCGGAGGGGGACTGATATTACAAATGCCATTACTGTGTACCTGTGTGAGGACATGGTGTCATTTCTTATAGTGGAGAAAATTGTGTTTCAGAACATGGTTAAGACTCGATCCACGTTATGAGGTACCAACCACAATGATTTCAGTCAAACTCAAATGCCTGAAACTGCATGACAAAGTTACACATCTTTAAATTACTTCAAAATAAGTTTTGCACAATAAATGTTCTTAAAATTCTATACTTTTTTGAAGAGTGTTTTTCTGCTGCAATGTATCTGGTATGAGAGTATGTTCAGAAACAGTCACTGACACACAAGTTTATTTACATACATATGTAAGATCTATATACACATGTATACATGTATATATGTCAAAAATAATATATCGTAAAATATATCGCTACTGCACAGGCTTAAAATTATACCGCAATTTAGATTTTAAGCCATATTGCCTAGCCCTAGGTCAGACACGGATGTTGGACGAGAAGGCCTGGCTCATAATCTCTGTTCCAGTTCATCCCAAAGGTGTTGGACCTTTGGGATGGAAAGTTCTTTCACACTGAACTTGTCTTTCTGTAGCTCGCTTTGTCCACTGGGACAAAATCATGCTGGAATAGAAAATGTTCTTCCCCAAAGTGTGTCC
Source organism: Ladigesia roloffi (assembly GCA_037577295.1). Taxonomy (NCBI): domain Eukaryota; kingdom Metazoa; phylum Chordata; class Actinopteri; order Characiformes; family Alestidae; genus Ladigesia; species Ladigesia roloffi. The sequence goes on from JBBKCR010000122.1 coordinate 2,531,153, forward strand.
ACAGAGTTGGAAGCATGGTGTTGTCCAAAATGTCTTGGTCTGTTGAAGCGTTAAGTGTGTCTGTCTGGACGTAAGGGGCCCAAACCCTGAAAAACAGGCGTGTCTCCATCCCTTTTTCCACAAATTGTCTCTTCCAATGTAGCATCTGACATACCTGGGTCAGATATGTAATATTAGACCATGTTCCTTAACAAATAAGTGGCCAAGCATAACTATTTTCACATTTGTTTGACCGGGTTCTATTTATCTGCTTTTAATGAAGACAATAAAATCTGAAAATGTGAGTATCATTAAACCCCTGTAAGTAAAATATGTGACGAGGAATATTTAGTGATAAACATGCTGAGGATTGTTCAGTTGCATAAGCAAACAAGTCAAGAACAAAATCACTGTTGGGACCAACCACTTAATAAGCATCTGGAAATAGACGAGTCTGCTTTGTTGGAGCATTGTCATATGCAATAAAGCATTACACTGACAGACTGTAATTCATGCAATGTTATTAACTGCCTATAGACAAATTACTGATCATTTATGTTTCACACGCGCGTCCATGGGTTTGTTTCATCACCGACTCCATTTCCTTGAAATGTAAATTTAAAAAGCCATTTTCACTCCAGTCATGGCATGGACCATCATGTTCCAAACAAAGTAAAGAATAATGAGGATGGCTATTTGCGGAACGTCGCCCTCATTTGTTCAGCGAATAAAAGGATTTACGGGTTCATCTGCTGTGATCTCAATCACAAGGCTTTTCTCTCAGAACACAAGTTTCTCATTCAGAATATGCATGAGGCACATCAGATGAATCAAATCAAGGTTCATTGGCTTTATTTGACCTTAATACGTGCTTCACTTAGACAAGAATCAACAATTCTGAGGGATATCTAACTGGACCGGGATTTAAAAACCATTATCCTTAACCACATAGGTAAACAAAAAAAACTGGTGACCTATCAGAAATTCCACTGAGGGGAAAAAGAACAGAACTGATACCCCTCTTGGTCAACTTAAAACGAAGTGTGACAGGTAAAAGAAATTCCCATCAGACCCAACAAGCACGGACGAGGCAGCTGGTGGTCTAGTGGTTAGGCTCTGCTAGCGTCATCACTGAGGACCCTGGAGCAAGTTCCCATTCCCACACACTGCTCCCCGGCGCCCCTCGCTGTTGGCAGCCCCATGCTTCACTTGGGGAATGGGTTAAATACAGAGAAAGAATTTCACGTGCAGACTTACTTAGTGTCACTGCCCTACATTTGACTTTTAGCTCTTGCGTCTCAGCCATTAAACGGTTATTCTGACTCCCTTAAATCACAGGAGTTTTGGGATGAGCAGTGGAGCTCTGTTGCCTTAACTGGGATAAGGATAATACTTGAAGGTCATAGAACATTTCTCATTTTCAATTCAACTATTCTGGGGCAAACCAAAACCTGTGGCAAAAAAAACCTTTTTTTGTTACTTTAAGCAGATAAAACCACTGGCCATCCTGGACTCCTGATTAAGTTAACTTTTTCCACACAAAATTAAATTCACACAATTATTTTGTTCTGTGTACAAATTGGCAGCGAAGAGCAATGCGCATAAATTACCTTCCCTGGTAGTAAGTCCCCCTAAGCACAACAAACACTTGAAGTGAGGTACACGGTCATAACCAGACAAAACAATCTTCGCTCAAAGTATAATAGGTAATCAAGTCTCAACGTTTAGTTTTAAATGGTCCGTGTTGTAATTGAACTGAAGACGTACACAAACAGCACTCCAGGACAAATATGCCCCTACATGTAGCGAATGTAACCTAACAGGTATTCATTTTAAGAGACAGTCATATTAAAATACTCAGGACCACAGACAAATAGAAACTAATTCCATTTACTCAGCTAAATTTACTTGAGTTACATTTTTTCTTCCATTTTCACTTTCCTTGGAATTTTTGCACATTGATAAAACTTTTACTTTTAAAAGTAATAAATATTACAAACCCCAGAAGTCAGAGGTGTTGCCTGCATAAATGAAGTATGTTTTGACCTTCTGTTCCACTCAGGAGGAGATTTTACAAACGCACTTTTTACTTTCTTGTCACAGTCAAATTTAGGCCACACTCTAAAAAATTTTTTTACTTTTACTCTCTGTGTTATTTCTGGGCCACTCAGAGTGCGCAGCTCCTCACCTCTCACCAAGGTGGCTTTGTTTCAATAAAGTGACTGTTTGACAAGGATTCTCTTGCAATTCGCGAATCTTCTCCCCCTGTACCGACAGAAGACTTTATAGCTGAATTTTGGGGCCATTTCTCTTCTTAGGCAGTTTAAGATATAAGCACTATTTCAATCCCCCAGTGCATTACACCCACCCCCTAGTGTGTATCTATACAACTTCCTGTTCAGATGATGATGCATAATTTATAGCTTGTAATTTTGTGGGCAAATCACCTTGTGAATGAATCTGAAGAGAGAGGAAGGAGTGTGATGTCACCTCACTCGTTTCAGACAACAAAGCACAGGTCAGTAATAAAACAAAAGACATGTCGTCACAGATGTTGAGGTTGATAAAAAGATATCAGCTCTTTATTAGCCCTGAGGCAGCTATTAATATTTCACCTTACGGACATACATCCACCTGTGCAAACGATCCAGCGGTGCTACTTTGTCTCAGCTACGCCCCATTTTTTCCACCCATTTTTCAATCATCATTGAATTTATATAAGCATTTATTAGTGATATGAGCCACGCATCATCCTGTGGCTCTTTGGGCAAATTGCTGCTCTGGTGACTGATGGGTCGACTCTTTCTGGACTCTTTCTTTTTCTATTTTAACACAACAAACAGCTTTTGTGAGTAGTGGAGTTGTAAAACATAATCACACTGTGTTTTCTCACAGAAATGCATTCAAGATACAATGTTAGGTTGTTCTATAATTGATTTTCAAAGCCCCACAGCCTTTTCATTTGAATTCAATTTGTAAAGCACCTTTTTACTGTAGACAGAAAGCACTTGTTTAGGAATCCGTGTCCCGACCACCAATGAGAAAGTCTAAGGTCTGACCAAGCCACAGACAACCTCAAAATTCTGAATTTGACAATCAGTGAACAGGCATTCAGAAACGGCTTGAAAAGAGCCAGTGATCTTTATCACTGAATTTGCATGACTCGAACCGAGCTATTCTGAACATTTTTCAAGTTTCTATCTCCATTTGAATATCTATCACTTAATTTAGCCAGACTCCATTGGGACTTTTGGGTGGGTTTCTAAAAGGAAAGTATATGCAGACTAGAATCTTGCTTTATAAGCTACTTTTTTCTTCCAAGCACCACTCAGGACTCCACAGTGATCAATATTTCAAAACCTGATTAATTCTACACATAATCACTTGTTTCCACAAGACTCACCACAACCCCAAATGACTTTTTTGAGAGATCAATCGCAAACCTGTTTTTTGCTGTTGATTGGTGGTTTGTAACTCTTTTCACTTCCCGAACTCCCTCAACTTTCCACCAGAGTGTACAAAGGAAGGAAATCTTCTAGGCGCCTAAATAGAAAGTATTCCAGAACTAAGCGAGCTTGCCAACTCCAGCCGCCTTCCTGAAGAAAGTTAATATTTGCATGTGTGAAGAGTATTCACAGTGATAAATGATGCAGACATTTCAAAACTGGGTCTATGAGGACAGACAGATCCTTGCAATGAAATCTGGAGCACATCTTTGGGAGGCAAGTTAGTCATTCCAGCACCAAACTGCTAATGTGTCCTTGCCATATTTGCAGTAGGTGACCTCTCTCTCTGTTAATTTGTGATACACTTGCAGAAGGGAATAAGTTATTAGTAATTACGGGAAATTAAAGTAATTTCTATTTGTTGCCACTGATTGAACATCACATTCCAGTGGTTCTTCACATTCGTGTTTACCTCATCTGTACGAGGCCTAATCCCTGTCCCTGTGCGCAGACCAGCGCGTGTCTAAAGTTGGACCAAATGTCCTTGGCGCTGTTGAAATCGATGAGCGGAGATACCGCTGGCATAATAACAGGATGCACATCCCTGATCCCAAAGCAGTAAAACAAGAACACGCTTTTTAGACTGAGCAGCACAGAACGTACGGAAAGTGCTAAATGTCTTTTCCAGGGATGGACTCTCTCAGAAATTCCCCATTTATTCCCTCCAACCAACTTTGGAGAGCCAACTTGTACAGCAGTGGTCGTCAAATCAGTCCTCAGGGCTCCCAGATGGTCCACATTTTTGTTCCATGAATTTCTGTGCTGCTGCTGTGAGAGATCGGCTCCAGCTAAATCCTAGCCTGTCTGGGAGGCCCGGAGGACTGGTTTGATGATCAATGATGTGGACAAACCTGCAAAGTTTCAATCCCAAGTCCATTTCAAGCCCTGATTCTGACTTCTGCCCCAGTTTAGACTCCTCGTCTCAAATGAGGCGAAAGCACCAAAATGAAAGATTGCAGAATAGGCATTGCTCAACGAAGTGCAATACTAATTTCCTAATATCGTGACAGACAAGCATGGGTTAGCTGTGGATCTCAAAAGCTTAAAAAATACATCGGGTCTAGGCCTTCATAGACCTGCCCTACATCCATCTTTGCACAGACAAAGCTTTCTGTGAAAAGCTTGTGCTTTTAGATGTAAACTCTATAATAAGAAGGTCGGTGTGCGTTGTGTTATTTTTGTACATTTATTATTCATTATCATTTATGCATAAAATGCATTATTAATTAACCACATCATGATTCTCTAAAAGCGAACAATAGGCAATAGAGTCCTGCCTTAATGATCTGCCCATAATACTGTAAAAGTAATAAATTAAAACAAAAAAGTGAACAGAGCAGCTGTCATGCCTCCAGAGGCCGAACATTTTCCCCGGTATCAACAATCTCAAGGTAGAGCTAGAAGTTTATCCTCAAGCTGTGTAAAGAATCCAGGAGCTTTGATGGGAGCTTATTGATACAATCAAGACTGAACTATTCTCAGGCCCATTCCCTCTGCACCCGGTACCTGTTCTTTAATCCAGATCAAGCGGCACCCATGCCTGTCAGAGGAAATAAGCTTTTTTGTCTTCATTATTCCTTCATGCCCCCGCCCTCGGAATCCGCCAGCAATACAATAGCCTTTTTCCTTCACTGACTAACCCACACACTGATTTAATGTCAGTGAGATATAGCAGATGTGTGGGAAGTTGGTCCTTTGATTACAGATACTGTTAAATTGGTCTTTACTTGCAAATCTCAGTAAACAAAAGGCAACTTTGCTCAATACAAAAAATATGAATCCAGTGCACTCAATATTTAATTGTATTTAACATAACATGATTCTTAAAGAGTTCAAGACCCATGTTCCAGATAACCCCACATTTATTTTCCTTTTAGAATGATCAAAAATTATTTAAAAACAGTAGGGACACTTTGGGGGTGGGGGTTGGGGGGGTTTGGCGGGGGTGAGTGAGTGCTATGAAACAAGAAAGTGACACTTTTTGTGACATAATAAAGTGACAAAATGATGAAGTGACTAAAGCTCTGCCCATGTCACTTCATCACGGCTGTATCCCAAATGTAACCTGCTAACCTGATTACAACACACACACACACACACACACGCAGGGAGAGAGAAACTTTCTAAAATGATTTTAGTGGTAAAGTTTAATGGAGCGTACAGATATCTTAAATCATATTGTGTTAAAGTTGAGTAAAAACAAGCAATTGAGTAAAAGGTAAAGAGACTTTTTTTGCAATAATGGTAAACAGACAGAAAAAAATTGTATTCAGTATATATCTGTTTAGTCTCTCAATGAAGTCATACATACAATAAAACTCTCTCTCTCCTGGCAATGAGGGCAGGTTAAAAAAAAACCCTCAAACTATAACTAAAGGAGATAGGAGCATCCAAACCCCACCAGCATAACCCTGCGTTCACACCGCCGGCGGCGAGAGCGTCAAAATAGCCGGAAGTCATTCATTTTCAATGTGAGCC
>JBBKCR010000122.1:2565139-2586877 GCA_037577295.1 Ladigesia roloffi
ATATTTGTTTCCCATTAAAACATATTTGAGTCAAGTAGCAGTGTTGTGCATGTTCAGTGGTGCTGTATAATGGATGTTTGAGTTTTAGAGCTGTACTAGTTTGATAAGTTTAAAAGAAAACAACGGCTGTTTTAAAAAAAATTGTAGTCATGTTCTGTACCTGTACCTCATTTATTCCACTTTCACTATTACATGTGTTGCTTGAATGGTAATATCTATTCTCAATCTCAGAATTAGTTTTTAATGTAACTCTCTCTGTGATTGTTCAGTTGTATGACAGATAGTAGGAGAAGATTGAAGGTTTAGACCGAAATAAATTGTATTGAAAATGTTGAAACAAACAAACACAAAAAAACAAATGTGAACTAGTTCATTTTTTAACTGTGAACTTTGTTAAAAATGTAAATAAATTAATGATGAATGTGAATTTGTTCATTTTTATTTGAATGAACTGTATTTTGGACTAGTTCATTGTGAATTGGCACAAAACTGCCAAGTAGATTCACTGCATCATTTTTTTCAGTGTAAATGCTCACCCAGAATTCCACCATGATTTAAAGGGCTTAGATGCAAACAGAGGACACACAGTAATGGAGCACAGGATAGGAAGTGGTTAACTTCAGTGGTTATTGTGTATATGTTGCATAACATAATGAATCTTAGCATTTATTTAATATATTTATTTGTTTAATCATTCTTTTTAATCATTATTTGAAAAAAAATTAATCACAGTGGTGCACTTTCAACATGATTTAACATATCAATCTATAAATCATGAGGCTACTGTCATTTTCTTCCCAATATGTTACCAGGTGCACAATAACTGTGCACTAAATATGCAGGAGTATGTTTTCAAACTTTTTTGCCCTTCAAAATGTACATAATGTCAACAGCAGCTCAAATTTTTGCACGTTTGGACACCTTTAACAAATATAATATGCACTATCAATTAAATGGTCATTAAGCAAAGACTGGCTTTACCATGCTCTTCAAAAACTAATTTGCTTGAAAGGAATCACAGAGTATCTGCACTACTTTCGGAAGAGCGTATAGTCATTTATTTTTCTGATCATAGCTTCAATCAGTAATCTGTAAATGAAACACATTTTGGAGATATTATATACAACCTCCCCACAGTGTATGTGAGGATTACTGAGAATTAATTTGCTCAGGGAACAGCATGACTTAACACTGAATAAATCAAAATGTTCTGTAAAACCAACCCAGAGATGTCAAACGAAAGCAGAAGTTCAACAGATGGAGAAATAAATAAACCTCATGCTGAAGCACAAATGGAAATGATCTGAATCCCCCTGAGACGTTATTTTTTGAGGGTTATTGTACAGGTTATATCCAGCAGAGCAGAGACCCACAGCATAGTGAGCTGGCCATCTGGGGAGTCTTCAGATCAGTGATGAACATGGACAGAAAACTGGATCAAAGGCATGTTAAAGGAATGTCTCAATTCAGTGGAAGAAAATGTTCAACAGTTGGTGTAGTAATGTTTGTATCTAAGTGTGTAACCAAGTGTTTGCCATAGGGCCTCATAAATAAATCAGTATGAAGACCCACTGTGATGTTTTTATGGGCTCACAAGTCACACTGCTGACTGTCAGACGTGTCATCGGCAATCACACACCATGTGTTATCATACACACCCCGCAGTTACTCAAGCTTAAACTTGCAGTACCAGAAACCTGGAACTGTGTTTTTCACATTACCTGCTGGGCCAGTACTGGACGGCCTGGGTTCTCAAGTTTGGTACCAAGAGTACTCAATCACACACACATAGTTATATATGTTATATATAACTATATAGTTATATAAGCTATAGTTATATAGGTCTGAGATAGAGGAAAAAAACACTGGAAGGAACCAAATCTCAAAAGGGGGACCAATCCTCCCCTGGTCGACCCAGAGAGTGAGAAAGAAGATTTAGAAGGACTTCTTAATCACTGCTGAACAGATTGGCCATTTATGGCTAACAGAGTAGGTCCAGTTAAGAGTCAGTTGAGGTAATATTTACTGGAGTCTGAGTGAGTATTAATTTGGAGTTCTCTAGTCCACAGCCACATGAAACACACTCTCCGACAGAGCTTTTTGTACTATCTATTATGATCCAGGTCTCTGCTTTGCGGTTTAAAATCTGTATTATAACTCTTAAAAAATAATGTATCAGGATGACTCATTGGAAGAAAATGTTCGACGGTTGGTGTAGTAACGTTAGTAACTATGTGTGTGTGTCATTAGGTCCTGTGGCTACCGAACTTGAAATAGTACCAAGAAAAAAAGGCAGGCTTTTTGGTACTTGGCCAGCAGGCAATAAAATAGCACAGATTTGGTAATCCTGGATAGTTATAAAGCTGCTTAAGTTACTGTTACGGATCTCTCCGCGAGGTGGGGGAAAGGGAGGATGCACTCGTTAGTGATACTTATATTTTAATGAAACTTCAATCTCAAACAAAGCACATATAAAACAAAAGGGAAGGACGCCGACCTCTCACTTCGACACTCAGGAATCAGGGTTCTCCAAAACGGGGGTGAGGAACACAGGGCTGCGGAAGGAAGATGCATGCAGGGTTAGTTCAAACCAATAATAGTTCTCTCTCACTTATATCAAGGATCAGCTCTAGGGCTGCGAAGGGTTTTCCAACAAACAAACAAACTAGCATCTGAATCCCAGATCTCCAAAGAGTGGGCACAGGACAGAGAGGGACAGAGATAGTTTAATCAAAACTGAAGCGGGGAGATACGGGACCGACCAGCTTATAAACGGGAGTTAAACAAGGGACAGGTGAGACGCAGGAAAACGAGACGCGGGTGATTCTAATAAAGGGGTAGTGGCTCAAACCAAGACGACACACTAGGAAGGGAACTAGGGAGCCTAAAGAGGGAGGACAAAAGTAAAGGGATGCATGGTACAGGGAGGAAAAAGGAAAAAGTTTTAATATTCAGGGGAGGAAGAGCGAGACAAACGAAGCGGGGACTCGGACGGGACACCCGTCACAGTTACTGAAAGCACATTTCCAGTTTGTTGCGTACGAGACCTAATGATTCTTTAGGGTGTTCACCTCAGTCTTTCATAACACATCTGAAATCTGCTCAGTCTGAAATTCGCTCACTACTATCTCAGTAGAACCTCACATTTTTACACTCGAATAAGACTGTGCAGCATTTCATCATAAGAAACCAATAATGTGAGCACACTAGCGGCTTTGGGGATTTAGAGTGGTGACAGTTCCACTTGCCTCAAGCAGATGGAAAATGAACAAGAAACAGAGCAGAGGTTTCTTTGGTTCTTTTTGGTTTGCGTCTTGCTTTTGACAGTGCCATTATATTCAAACAAAACTTTACATTTACAAGACCATTACAGTCAGCCAAATAATTATAATATAAAAAGTATAATAACAACATTACTGTTATTGATAAAACTTGTCATCATTGGCCAAGACTATTATAAAATGATATGTAGTACAAACAGCCTGTGATTCTCCTGCTTGTGAATGCACCACAGAGGGCTGTAGAAACATATACGCCGCTCGCACTGGTGCTTGTAAACGATTATGTGTCCTCAAAGGGAAAGCAATCTGTTTAACCTCTACACTGCTCCTTCTTATTGAGCCACTCAGAAACAACACTTCATCCATCTCGAACAGGAAGGGCAGCCAGATGTGCGTGACAAAGGCAGGCGGTGTGAATGCAAATGAATGTCTATGGCACCACACATCACACACTGGCCTATGGTCTCTATGGTCACTGATATGTCACTAACAGGAATCAGGATAATACGAATATAGATAAAAATAATGATAAGGTATCAAGTTTCCCAATTCAAGCCCACTCACTTGCTCTCTGTGTAATATCTACCAGCCACTGTCATCAAGATCTATTGATGGTGGGTGTTGTTTGATGTCTAACACATCCTATCAGGGAGACAGAAAGAGGATACTTTCTCTTAAAGGGCAGAAATAGTGATGTTCGATGTTCTTGTCTAGACAGTAAATGACCCATCTCGTGTATTCTTCATATATATTGATTTTGTGTTTTTGTTTTTCCATCTTCTGATGTGCTAAACTGTTTAAATCACTCATTTATTTGTATTATATGTTTGAGCAGTCATCATTTATTTTATATGACCATTTAACAATTAAACTGAAGTGGGTGGAGATAAAGTCAACTCCAGATTTATTGGCACCCCTCATGGAGCTGGGCAAAATCTGTCAAATACGATGAACAAGACCCAAAACTATTCAAATGTTCCATGAAAACATTTGGATTTTTCTCCATAATTAAGAGAGAGAATTCCAATGAGAGTACTACTTTTTTAACAGCATATTTTTAACAAAACAAATTATTTTCACCCCCTTTTTGGCCCTTTGGTTTTTCTGGGATATAAATATGAGGTTACATACATGTAAAATCCTTTCAACATGGGTAAAGAGCTGGCAGCTCAAACAAGTGAAAGAGTCTAGGGGCTCTGACGAAAACCATGGCATTATTCACTAAGTGCCAGGAGATTTTGGCCAAAAATCTGTCTGCCTAGGAGGCTGAAACTTGGCCGTGGGTGGACTTTTCAGGAGGATAATGATCCCAAACACACATCAAAATCCCCCTCAGCCAACCTGAGAAAAAAAACCCCTGAGAATCCACCCCCCACCAAAAAAAGTGTAGAAAATTGTTGGAAAAAATATGCAGATTATCCATATGTTTTATTCTGAAATTTCACTTGCATTTTTGGTTTAGTTATTACATAGGGTTTAGCTTTTTTTTGACAAAGAGCTGCTCCATTACCAAATGATGAAAACGAAAGCGACCATTTTAGCTGCATAGATTACTTGTGTGGATTTTAATGTGGGTTTTAAAACTTTGACAACACCCACAAACCAAATTAAACTTTTGGACTACAGAAGTGTGAAGAAAATTCAGTTTTCTATGCGGTGGGCTGGAAGAACAGCAGAAAAGTAAATGGGCCAATTAGAGTCGATAGAATGGACAGGATGGAAAGGGAAATAGGGAGAGGACATGCTTGAGAGGAGGTAGGGACAGAATGTGAGGATGTGTCAAGAAAAGCAACAAGAGACATAACAGCCATGTGAGGAGTGTGTGTGTGTGTGTGTGTGTGGTGAGTAATAAGTGACATTGTGATGGGGAGATAGCAGAACTAAAAGGGGAAATGGACTGAGAGGGGAGAGGAAGAGGAGGGAAGAAGAAGAGGGAGAAGAAGATGAGAGAGTTTCTGAGAGCCTTGAAGTAGCAGGCCATCGGTGGAGTGGAACAAAAGCCTCTCTCACGTCGCTACTTCATTCATCTGTTATCTCAGACTAATTAGAGGGGATTATATGGGGGAAATGTGTCTTAGTTGATGCTTGATTTAATGCACAGTGGGTTCAAATGGCAAAATCCTAAAGTGGTGCAATGTGCCCTCAAATAACTTCTCTCATTCATTCATTGAAACCCTGTTAGTTCATCAGAAAGCATAAAAGTGCAGGAAACACATGATTTGTGTTGAATTATGCACCTGGCTCCAATATTAAAATCCTAAAAATGACTCTTTTTAGCACAATAAGAAAAACAGAGGGTTACAAGCAGAACTGCATTAACTAGGAGCTCCAGAAGAACTAGACTGAGAGTAAATCAAAACATTGGTTGACACCACTGTCAATTCCATATTGCGTTAGTGGTTAAACTGGCATGGTAAGAGAAGCATATGTAGCCCTATTTAATTACAGAGCTCATTTAGCAATATCTTATTTAACGCAGATATTATTTTTACATATCTGTGTAGGGCAATCAAGAATTTAACTCAAATGTTTATAGCTGAATCTTGATTACATTAGAGTTGATGAGGGTATAGTAAAATGCATAGAGGCTGGAGGGAAGTGCAACTCTTATTTTAGAGTCCGTGTTAGAGTAAATAAAGTAGGACTTTCCATTAAAGCAAAAGGGCTAAGGAAAGAAAAGGGAAACAACTAGAAACCTGGTTGAGAACAGGGAGCTAACAACAAATAAACTAATAAAAGGAACACTTATAAGAGATTTATTCAGAAAACCTAGCGGAAGACGAAATGAGAAACATCCAAGTACATAAAAGTAGCACAAGCAGCAATCACAAAAAAAATTATCCAAAAGGCACAACAAGGACTAATGCTGAACAAACAAGAAGCTACAGACTCAAAAAAGAGAAAAGCTGGGATAGAAGCGGTGTGGAGACCTGGGGCACAACCAATGGGTAAAGCCAGAGAAAAGTTAGGGAACCGACATGTCAGGACACTAAAAATAAATGGCCATGAAAAAAAAGTTATACAAATATCATACAAAAATCACATTTATCAGGCAATAAAACTTTACTGCAAAAGTATTATAAATCAAATTTTCAAGCATCCCACATTAAAATATTGAAAAATTTTTCCCTTTAAGACAGACAGATAATGAGAAACAAAGAGAAGATGGGAATGGGTGTATGGAATAGAGAGAGCAAGAGAAAGTAAAATGCAGATAGGGAATGAATGAACGAGAGACAGTAAGTTAATGCAAGACATAAAGATGAGCAAGAGATAGAGGTAGAGAGAAAATTTTAGAAAAGAGAAAGAGAGAGTAAGACAACAAAAGCAGAATGAACAATAAAAGAGAGAGAAAGAAAGAGAGAGAGAGAGGAAATGCAAGGAAAAAGAAAAAGCAACAACAAGTATAAAACAGAGAAAGAGAAGGAGAGAGAGAGAGGAGCAAGAATAAGGGAGGGAGAGGAAAAGAAAGAGAAAGAAAGCAGAGAGAGAGAGTGCAAGAGAGAGAGAGAGTTAGAGAGAGAGAGAGGGAGACAGAGAGAGAGAGAGAAAGAAAGAGAGATAGAGAGAGAGCAAGAGAGAGAGAGAGAGAGAAAGCGAGAGAGTGAGAGACAGAGAGAGAAAGAGAGAGAGAGAGATAGAGAGAGAGGGATAGAGAAGGCGAGAGAGCGAGAAAGAGAGAAAGAGAGAGACAGAGAGAGAGAGAGGGAAAGAGAATGAGAGAGAAAGAGAGAGAGATTGTTTATTGATTGGATAACCTTGAGCTCCTGGCTCAAGTATGCGTTCACCTTCTGCAGCACCACGCTGCTGGCTGGAGCAACAAGGTTCTGCCAGCAAAGAGAGCAGCTTTCATTCCCACAATGCTTTGCTTCACCACTGCTGGACCCGCCAGCACTGATTAGCAATGGAATACAGTGGGCCGTGTTGAAGACGTATGTGAATTTTCAGGTTTTTTCCTCTGAGAGGCAGAAATCAGCAGATAAGCAGCAGGCAGAATCAGAGTGGGATGGTGGCGCTGCAGTTCAAACTCACTTAGCAGTTTTGGAGTGAGAGATTGCACTTGTAACTGGCAGGTGTGAAATATTTGTTTTCATAAACAAGGAGGACTGTTGAATCAATCCCACCGCCAGCCAAGTGGATAGCATGGCCTTTTCCCTCTCGTGGCATCCTTTCAAACATATGACAACGCACTGACAGTGATCGTTATCATAGTTTTCTAATAACCAAGGTTGCGCATGAAAAGCGGTGTGAATCAAAACCTGGTAAATGTATGATTACATTTGCATACATCTGCATGTTAATGTGGAGCTCCTGTCACGTCTGGGGATCTTTGATAGTTCCACAGGAGTCTGGAGCCACACTGAGGTGTAGGGGTGCCAGTCAGGGCCATCTTTTGTAGCTGAGGTGCAGGGTTGTGAGAGTTTACAGAATGCATCACCACCTGAATTTGATTTGCTCTCTTTTTGCTAAGAAGCTCCTATGCAAGGCAGATGTACATTCCCAATGCACCACTAACTGAAATGTCTGTGTTGATGTTTACACATTTTGTTATTAGTGTCCTGATGTATTTACCCTGTGTGTGTAAATACAGCTGCAATATTTTCTGAGGTTCCTCAGTTTCTCAGGTTTTATCAATTGTAGGTACAAGTATTGAACATCTTTGCCTTAGTTAAGAACTGCCGACAATATTTCTCCACCAACAAAAATACTGTTTGTTAAAGCATGCTTTAAAGGGAATGACAAAACATCAAAATAAGAGAAATAATGTAGAATTTACAGAACTTGAAATTGAATAATTCAAAGAAAACACTTGTTCACTCTTAAACAAAGCAGCAATAATTACCTTAAACCAAACCTATGAATTAGGTTACCGTATATGACAGTTTTGATACATTTCCTCATTTCTCAATTAAACCCAGCCACCATTATCACCGCTATTTCCAGCCCTAACATCTGGAGGTCTGAATGGAGAAGCTAATGCTAATGCTACGGCTACTTCCAGCCGAAATTTTCCCCTCTCTTGCTGCCTCTACGTCGTCCATCACCTCTCCTACAGACTCTATGAGCACGTTCACCACTGTCACCCACTTTCTCAGTGGGCAAAGTGTTTAAATTAACATGTCAGAATTGGCCAAAAACATTAACAAGACATCACGGGGCAACTTTGTATTAGCCATTTTGGCGTTGTGTTCTTCCAAATCTCACAAGCTTCCTCGCGCGCTGTTTACTCGAAAATTTAAACAGGAAGATGTTTTATTTTTGGTGTTGAATTGAAGTTCTACATGCCTGCCAACTGGTGGCAGGTTTTAAAGCGCTAATTGCGTTAAAAATATTAACGCGTCATTTTTTCTGTGATTAATGAATGTAATTAACGATTAAATTCCCAACCCTAGTTTATATATCTCCAAGTAGTCTTAGTTAGTGTCCTTGTTGAAGAAAGAAGCTCCATCTCTTTCTCTCTGTGCTGGCCTTGAGGGAGCAGCAGCATTTCCCTGAAAAGTCTATTGTTAGGATGGTTGCGGTCCTTCATTATCTTTCTGGCCTTGATCCTGCACAGCTTGCTGTAGATAAAGCTCAGTTCAGATGGTTATCTATCACTTGATCGAACCACCCTCTGGGGATCCTGCCAATCCTGCTTTTTTGCTTTTCCCAAACTTGGCTGGGGGACTTCCTGTCGCTGTAGAAAGCTGTTTAAGGTCCCATAAGCGTCTTTTGTGGTAAAGATGCTGGCAGACCTTCTCCACAGGGGTATTAATGTGACAGGACCAACACAGGGTGATGTGAACACCAAGGTATCTGAAACTGACCAGTCCTTCCCCCGGGGCACTCTGGATTTTAACAGGGTTGTGGCTCCTCTCCTGCTCTGTGCTAAAGTCCACTCCTTTGTCTGACACTGAAATAAAGATTGTGGAAATGGTTCTCCAGGCTTCTAATCTCTTTAAATTGAGCCTTTCACCATCATTATTGTGTTTGATTGGATGCTATAATATTATCATGATCTTGTGCAATGTCTCATGTGCAATAGTCTTACCATGTGCAATATCAAGTTAAGTTTACTAAACAGGTGTTAGATCATTACATCACCTGCGATATCGGTTTTTGTTCAATAGTCTTACCATGTGAATGTCTCTATATATGTCAGGATTGCTTTTGTCCAACCGATCTCTATTATGTGCAACAACATTCTCCTAAACACTGTTTGTATTATTAGTAATTTAACTGTTAGTAATCTTTGGTATTAATACCCAGCGCATATTTGTATAATATTGGGTGATTCATATGGAGTTTTTTTTCCCCACAGAGTTTTTATAAAATATTTTATATAGTTCTTGTCTCTGTATCTCTCTGTGTCTGTGCAATTACCTCCAGCATCAATATTCTTCTAATTCTGTGTCTAATACTATCAGATATCAGGCCCAGCACTGCAGTGTCATCAGTGGTGGTGACCACAAGTTCATAGGTGTGCAATAAGTACACCAAGGGGGATCAGGAAAAAGGAAAGTCAGATTTTTGCCCACCTGTACTGCTGGAGGTGATCGTGTCTGGAAGTTGGAGATCCAACATTACTCGACTGCACTTTTAGATTCTTTAACTTGTTATTGATTTGCAGTGGATTCTAGTATTAAATGCTGATCTGTATTCAAAACACAAAAAACAGCAACACATGTCCTGCTGCCCAGGTGGGATGGGCATGTGCACAGTATGAGCATGGTGGTTTCATCTATTGAGTGACTGGGATGGTGTGTGATCTGTATGGGTTCAAGGGTGTCAGGTAATGAAGTCTCTGAGCGGCATTTCAAAGCACTTTATCATGACTGGGGTCAGGGCCGCTGAGCGATAGTCCCTGAGGCAGGTAGGTTGTGGTTTTGTTGGGGCAGGAACGATAATGGACTGTTTAAAGCATGAGGGAATTACTGAGTGTGTGAGGCAGAGGTTGAATAAGACTGTGAACAGTGGTGCTAGCTGGTCAGCGCAGGCTCTAAAGGCCACTCCTGAGATGCCAGATAGTCCCACTGCTTTCCTAGTGCTCACTCTCCTGAAAGACTTCTTCATGTTTTTGTCTGAGACAGTGGAAGTGTTTCCCACTCTGACACGCTCCGCATGCATACTGTCATTAGCGCTGTAAGTGCTATGAGCCTCGCTAGCACTGTTAGCTACCACTGTTAGCTACCACCTCGAAGCAGGTGTAAAAATGTTCAGATTTTCTATTAAACGCCCGTCTACATTCACAGTTCTGGAGAATGGTATTTACCAGCTCGTAAATGTTTACATATTTTATTTAGAACGGTACAGTTTCTATTGGCCGTTCTGTCAGTGTTGTTTAAGGCTATATGTTCATATACTGGCCAGGATTTCACTGTACTGTTGCATCTCCTAGGAAGACATGTGGTAATCTTTTTTGGCTTGGAACACAATATAAAGGTACAAAACCCTTCCAATGAACTCTATGAATTTGAATGCACTGATTAGCCTGTGCAAAACACTTAAAGCTGTGAGTCACCATGCTAAGGATTTAAATAAGCAATCCCCCAAGACTATTAATACCCAGTATATTCCTCATGTTATGTTGTTCAGGTTATGAAGAAATATACCTGAAAAGGTCGGTTTTCAGTACTTAAAAATTCTTACAATATAGCACTTTTCCTTTGAAGTTACAGAAATTCTTATTGTTTACAGGGTTTTCTCTTTTTAAAATTGGAGGGTTAGATGTACCTCATCCATTTATCGATACATTGACTCTTGAGAGGTGGTAATTTGCATACAAGTCTTTAAACCAGCCCTTAATACCACTGTTTCAGGGCCACTCTGGGATATTTAAACAGATTTAACTAATAACAGACAGGAAATCTAGACTCACTCTGGATCAGACAGGAACAGACAGGAGATCTGGAGCCCACTTTGGTTCCTGCTCCCGTGTGACCCTGAATGTGCTTTAAACTCAGCATGCTGTTTGGTTAGAGCAGACAAAACTGGCTATCTCAGAACCCTTAGGGTGAAGAACCCTTGCAGTGAAGAACCCTTTACAAGCTTCATTAGCTCCTGAGATGGGTCGTCTATTGACAAAAGCTTGGTGCGGAGAAGACGAATGTTCTCGTAGATGGCGAGAAGTGCTAATTATGCTGTTCAAGCCTGACAGACACTGGCGTGGGTCATTAAACAGAACATTTTTTATGCTTGATTTCTCCATTTAAAGTACAAAACGAGATAGCTATTGTTTCTCCTTGCTAATTTTATGGCACTATGCAATCAGAGCAGAGGGAGGGTTTCTCATAAATCTACCTAATTACCATTCCATTTGTTTAGTGCCAGTAAAAAAGAGCCTATTCAGCCAAAGCACAGGATACATATGGGTTATATGCTTCAATAAGACCCTGCTGCTTGGTTTGTAGATTAGTTTAATTTTATTGTATTATTAAAGAATGGAACAAGGAATGCATACACATCTACAAGTAAGATAGAAACAATAAGGAACATAAATCAAAAACTTCATTTTTGACATTTTAGAATACAGAGCAATCGCAAAAGATATTATGAAGCTGAACATGAACAGAATTGCTTCCGTTGCTAAATGAATGTGTTGGATTATTATAGTGGGCCTGTATATGCTGACTCTGGTGTAACGTTATATGGACATTGGAGCTATGAGTACTGTACTAACAGAGATTATTTTCAATCCTGCTAGTCTGTTCCTGTCTTTAATAAACTTCTAAAAGGAAAGGGTGTTGCTAACAAACTGATTAATTGGAAAGGTGAGTAAAGAACATCTAATGACGTACATATGTGGACAGTACATACACAGGACAACAGAAAACAAACAGATGTTGCATTTATTAATTGTGGATATTAACAATTGAGGAACCACCAAAGAAAACTTTAAAGGTGACGATCCTTTAGAAGTGAATGATTTCTATCATTGGTTCATATCTCTTAACTATACCTAAGAAATAAAAGCATCCCCTTTTATTTAACATATTTATATAAATGGAACTGTGACTTACTCAGAAGCCATATCAGTTCCAATATGCTAATCACAATTCAGCACAAATACTTTGGAGAACAGTCAAAAATAATCTGGCTGAAAACAAAAATCCACAACCAACCTGCATTGATACTGGAGGCCCCTTCATCCCTAAACCGATAAACATCACTCACCATCATTTTCTAGTTTTCAGGTCCTAGGAGAAACAGCAAGGCTGTACAGCTTGCTAATGGGGAACATATAAACAATAAACAGTCAACAATAAACATATCCAGCTTCTCCTCTCTCTGTGGATTAATGTCCAACATATGCCCAAAGATACAAAGACGCTATTCTAAATAATGTTTTCAGCTGCACACATGTCTGCGCAGCTGTTCAATCTCCATTGTAAATCATTGCCAACAGAATTGTAGGCTTTGGAACAGGTCAACTCACCCAAAGCCAAGCATCAGTTAGAGGGGTATAAAGCCCCCCAGCACTGGTCTGTGGAGTGGTGGACCAGTGTTCCCTGAAGTGTTTGGACTCCAGCAGAGGGGTGACAGACTCTCTTATAATACACCTAAGTTCAGAAGGGCTCTGTGAACTTTTGGACACACAGTGTACCTGATCCCCTGTGGCTATCGGCAAGATGAACAGAAAGAGCCTTAACCTCAAATTCTCCAGAGATATATCTCTCTGGCTGACATTTGCTTGTTCCTTTGTGTCCAACAAGTTGAATAAGCGCTGCTAGGAGAATTCAAGGATCAAACAGCACCAGCCATTGTAGGCCAAACAAAGAGTGACACATCACTGAATTATACAACACAAAATAGATCTCTTCACATCAGTGACCCAAAAAGGAGAAAATGTTTGACTTAATCCATGGCAAACTACGAACTTGTCTCATGATACTG
Organism: Ladigesia roloffi; assembly: GCA_037577295.1. Taxonomy (NCBI): domain Eukaryota; kingdom Metazoa; phylum Chordata; class Actinopteri; order Characiformes; family Alestidae; genus Ladigesia; species Ladigesia roloffi. The sequence goes on from JBBKCR010000122.1 coordinate 2,578,294, forward strand.
ATATCAGGGGGAGAGAGAGAGAGAAAGAGAGAGATAAAAAGAGGGAGAGAAAGAGTGATAAAATCTGAGTTCTAATCTAAACTTTTTCATTTTGATATCCATGTTCATGAATATAGATACAAGGTAGCTGTACCTACAGATGGCCCATATACTTTTCATACTTATTGTATTGTGACTCGTCAGCCCTTTCTCCATCTAACATCTCCATCTTCTCATCTGGCCATGGATGAATGTTTATTTAAAAATATGCTACCTTAATCAGATCTGGAGTGTCAGTGCCAAGACTTTGCTGGGACCTAATAAATGGTCCTCAAATGAGCCTTTACCAGCGAGAGGCAACACCAGAATGGCTGCTTGTTAAAGCTTGATGGATGAGAGGCTGTGAAACAAGAATCTGGGAGTTCTTCTATTTCAACAGTGTCTCTGGGCAAAAGAGATAATAAATCTCAACTTGCGTTAAAGGTGGGTGCTTTAACAGAGGTCAGATGATCTATTAGACATGATGCGCTCTTGTGCCGAAACGGTCCTGTATTAATGTTTAAGACCAACCGCAGGAAACTCTAAGAGTTGCTGGTATTGCAGTATTATTATTCTTGGCTTTTCTCTGCTCAAATATCTGAACATTGTGGATACTAGACAGAGAACCTGTTTTCACCCATCCGCTGATTTTTTCCCCTATTTTCCTCTTTTTTTAATAAAAAAAACTGCTCTTTCCATTGTGAGAATATTTAGCAGCAGATGTACCATTAAAATGGTATATATACTAGATATTACAATATAATTGTCACTAGCTAATAATGTACCTTGCAGCAAGAACCTTAAAAGTAAAAGTTCTTCAGGGACTTCAGGGATAAAGTTCAAAATTGTCATTATTATTATTATTAATATTACTTTAGGAAGGAAAGTGTATTCAGCCATAGTAAAAGATAAACTTAATACATGGTTGACTTAAAATAGGCCTAAAGTCTACTTTTAACAATCAAAAACACCTGTTAAGGACACCAATAGCCCTAGTCATGGGTTACATTGACATGGGGTCCTTCACAGGTGCTACTCTGTGATTTTATTTTCAACTGGATTGGTCATGACTGTGTTTTTCTCCTTCCTTCTCTGACAGGAATACGGTCCTGCTTTCTTACTATATTCTATTGAATTCAGGGTGGCTCATTTCAGTCGTGTCCAGAAATATATCACCATTATTTTCCAGGCAGAAGTCTCACATTGTAAAAATTTATCTCAACTTTTTTTAGACCGAGGAACAATAGATACTTGGGAAGAGTCTCTTGGTCTAGGTAGTAGAATTTCATTTCAAATATAACAGCAAACAAAACAACAGTCATATGACCACATAAATATCTGAATCTGTATTAGATAGAACCACAAGTCCTAAACCTCAGCGATGTTATTGCCTTTCAGATTGTATGCATCAGGAGACAGATAGCCCCATATAAAGTAATTCAAACTGCAAATTCGTTATGACTACAAGAACAAAAAGAAGGACGTTCATTGTTAAACACACGTTTATTTGGTAGCCAAGGGCTCTAGGCCAGATTCTGTTGTAGCATTTAACAAGAGAACATTGGTATTGAAAAAAATGCGTGTAATTAATGTGGGTTTGGAAAATGGTTAAAATGAACAAATGCCTGCTCTCCTCAATTTAGAAGAAAACACTCATGATAGATGATCGTAATTTTCTGCAAAACATAGAATTAAACATTATTCTGTGCCTTGTTGGCAGAATGGCCTCGTGATTTGTCTTACTGTCATCAGGTCATCCATTGTACACACTTGTACACACTTGATCTGCAGCTTTTTTGAATGCCCGGTCAGGTGTGATACTTGCTGCTGGGCATTTAGACATGCTCCAGTGATTACTGCTACAGCTGCACTGCAGCAGGCTATCCCCAGCACCCTGCTTAGATAATGATAAATCACTTGGATACAGCAAGATTAGGCCAGATCTGGTGGCTAACCACTGAGCAAGTGAATATATGTATAATATATATATACTGTATATATTGCACTTATATATTGTTGCATTAATTGATCTCTAGGGTTGTTTTCTCTAGCTTTTTTCCCAACTGAAAGTTACACTGTCAAGTCTAGACAAGTCAGTTTATTTATGTAGCTCACTACAATGTACATTCAAGTAATTGGAGAAAACTAAAATAGAAGACATACATTAATCAAATGAAAGTGCAGATATTTCGAAGAAGGTGTTGGGGAATAGTGTGTTTTTAGCAACTTTTCAAAGCTACAGTTGATGCAGATCTGATACAAATCTGATACTGACAGGCAGTTTGTTCCAGCAGCGAGTGGCGTAGTGGCTAAATGCCATTTCACCATGTTCAGTTTCAGCTCTTTACACCACCTGCTGAGCAGATTCTGCAGATCTAAGATGCCAACCAGCCTTATTTATATATACATACACATATATTATTTATACATTCATTTCCAAATACGCTTTGAAATCTATTCTATATTGAACTGGAATCAGTTCAAGGACCTTTTAGCATTCTGCTTTAGCATTCTATGGTTTTAGGGAATCCCAGAGAGGAGCGTGTTGCAATAGTCAACCCTGCAGGGAATAAAGGTATGAATAGGGTTCTCTAAGCTTATCCACATATTTTAAAAGCATAGGAGACCACAAACTATTATTGATCATTTTTATATTTAGTGATTTTGAACTAGTTCCATTGGTCCATTGCTCACAAAAATATGTGGCCAGTGTTGCATAGTAGATAAAACCAGTCCAGCGGCCTCAATAGAGCAGAGTGGAGTTTGATTAAAAATGTACACTGCATGAAAAATAGAATTGAGGCAGGCAAGAATGTAACATTTAAAACATGATTAATAATTGTACATCACTGTGGTTAAGGGTTTCTGCCTAAATGGGAGAAAATGGGGAAATTTGCAAAGAAATGTAAAAATGATCATAAGAGCTAAGAGGTTTCTCAACACCCTTCTGTGTATATTTTATTCATCTTAAAATTCATTTTAAAGCATCTTCCATTTCTAATTACCACAAAACCTCTCACCTTCACTGATGCTTAAATGCTACGGATATAAAAATCAAAGGTGGAGCTGGAGCCTGACGGGGTGCATGTTTCATCTACAGCTGGCTCACCTCATTACTTTGCAGCATGTGGATTACAGAGGATGTCTCACTTATGTCAACTCATTAGCGAAAACCCTCTGGGAAGGGTGTAATCTCAGAAATGGGAGAATCAATCAGATATCTGACTGGAGTAATTTAGGGATCTAGTGTTAAATGTGTTTTTAGAATCCAAAGCTGCAAATGTCCACTGGCATTCTGAATCCATGAGAGAATAACAGGCCACTGTGTGTCCACAACAAACGAACGTCAGTCAAGGTCTTGAGAGCTGAAAGAGGGGTTTTATATATCCGCAAAAATGTTTTTATCTGTGAGTCTCCCTGAATATACTATTGTGGATATCAAAAGCGTTTCATGTGAGGTTCCTCAAAGCTCAATGCTAGGTCCATTACTCTTTTTGTTAAGTGAGAATGGCCTTTACCTTTTCTGCAAGAATGCCTTTTTTATCTTGCTTCCTGATGACACCAACATCTTTCTTTCCAACAAAGCTGCACAAAAATGGACATTTTCTGCTCTCTGAAGCTGTTGACATCTGGTTTAGAGCAAAGGCTCTTATGGATTGATACATTCAAGGACCATTTTGAGTCTTGTACATTCACTGAAAAGTGAAATAGTCTTTATTCAAGAAAAAAAAATCATACACACATATTTATTAGTAATGTCTCAACAACGTATTTTTGTGGCTTATCTGTGCTGCAATTCAGCCAGCATGGATGATGAAAATAAGGCACACACTATTGAGTGAAAGTAGTGTTTTTTAATAACGGTACTCTAGCAAGAAAGGGCCATTTGAAAGAACTTCTCTGAGAGCTGCTATTAAAATAATCTAAAAACCCATGCTCTCTGTAATGTAACCATCAAGTCCATTTACAGTCCATATTTGTGTTTTGTTGTCTTTCTTTTCCATGTGTTCTTTTTTCACTGATGGCAAATATTACTTCTGCTCTTTCATCCAGAACGTATTAGTGTTTCTTTTTTCTATTTTGATATGCTTTTACATTTAATTCAAGTAGGTTTTTTTTTTTTTTTAAACAAGGCCAACATGGAATTTTTTACCCACCTCATTTTTTCGCTGCTGGATGTGCAAATTCACACAAATATGTAAATGCACACTAACATTAAAACCACAAGTCTAAAATTGTGTAGGTTCCCTGCATACCATCAAAAGATGTCTGATTAGTCAGGCTAGCGGAGATGCTGGATTGGATTGAGATCTGGGAAATTTGGAAGCCAAGTCAACACTATGAAATCTTTGTGGTGTTTTTCAACCCATTCATGAGCAGTTTTTGCAGGGAGAGTGTGGCATGGAGCAATATGATCCTGAAGGCGGCCTCTGCCTTTAGGAAATACAGTTGCCATGAAGGGATGGGTTCGGTCTGCAATAATGTTTAAGTAGGTGGATTGTGTAAAAGTAACTCTTGCATGAATGCCTGAACCAAAGGTTTTCCAGCAGAACAACTGTCACACTGCTTACCAACGCTGTCAGGAAGCATTTCCATCATAACCAGCATTAACTGTTTTAGCGATCTGAGCAATTTGTGCTACAGTAGCTGTTCTGTGGGGTCAGACTAGCCTTTGCATCCCACATGCATCATTTATTACTGCATAGTGTGTTTGTGCATCCCATTGCGCCAGAACCAAATGGTCACATGTGCAGTGTTGGCTCTTCCTTCTAAATAAGCTGCATGCACTCTTCCTCTCTGTGCCCTGCACTCCTCAGAAATGGGTCTTAATAAGCCTTAGGGAGTCAATAAGGGCTTCCTGAGGAATTGGAATGCTAAAGTAAGAGTGCTAGGGCAAGATCGATAGTGACTCTAGCATCCCTCACTGTGATGGTGAGGTTAGGCATAGGCACGAGCAAGGTTGTTTCTCTTCTGAAGACTGAGAGAGAGAGAAAGAGAGAGAGAGAGAGAGAGGGGGGAGCAGGGTTTTATATATGTGTTCAGCAGGAAAGACCAATATTAACACCTATCCTGGACAGAATGGCATAATTAGAATGTGACTATGTACTGAAAATCATTTTCATTCCCATTTAATCTACATCTGGGAACCTGACAACCAGACCTTAATGTGCTAAAAGGTTTGGGGTTTTTTTTGCAACAGTGACAAAACTGAAGCCCTTTGGTCTCTCTTAAGAATGATTCAATGGGTAGTATTTTTTGAAAAACATGATCATATGAATAATATTCGAATGTGCAGAGAATCTTAATAATGAGTTTTTTTCTAAATTACAAATATTTTACATTTATCAATGTTTTCTCATTTGTAAAGGACTGCTTATTTTAAAGTTTCTTTACAAAAAGTATATCACAACAATCAATGGGATATATTCATGTCCATGGAAAATGGATGCATTGAAGTAGAAGGCTCCAAATAACACCCCTTTTCTACTACAGTAGTTCAATGGACCTGGATTTTTGAAAGGTACATAACTTTATGTAACCCTGTGTTAAAAGATGAGAGAGCTGTAATGGGGATACAGTCAGTCAAAGTGGAGGAAAAATGAATTGCTCTGTCGGTGTATATCCATACCATTCGCAGTAACACACAATGAATGGCAAATGCAAGCCTACCTACACAATCCAAAATCTCGAGAGGAAAACATAGCAGGCAATATAAATGCCTACAACCCACAGTACTGCTGCAAAAGTCAGATACCACCCTTTGGTTCATTTCATTTCTAGTCAAAATGGCCTTACATATAAAATGACCCTTCACTACAGGTAGGAGATGAAAAAATCTAACATTTACATTAGGTTCCCTTTCAAAGGCACTAATATTCATATAGCTGCTCACACCCAAATCAGCTCACACAAAATAATTTTTTATAAAAAAAAAAAAAATTAAAATAAAGAGTTTTTGAATCTGCAGTACAAAACATGATTAAAAGACAGAAAACATAACTCTCAACAAACATGCAAGACACTGGAGACCACTAGAACAGAGAAGCAGCACTTAAAGCTTTCATCTGCGAGCGAGAGGAGAAAATCAAGCTCCACTGTTGATTCAGATCAGAAAAACCCACAGGTGTTTCTGTACATTCTTCTGTGTGGGTAGAAACACCACTGCTCTAAAAGGGTTCAATTAACTGTTTCGAAGAACAAGAATCATATAAAACTGAAGGGAAATCGAATAAAATACTAAAAATGAATGTAGGAGAAATGAGTGAGCGTGGTGATGGTGTGTTGATCTATGATAGATTTCAAAGCGTATTTGTAAATGCATGTATAAATAATATATGTGTATGTATGTATAAATAAAGCTGGTTGGCATCTTAGATCTGCAGAATCTGCTCAGCAGGTGGTGTAAAGAGCTGAAACTGAACATGGTGAAATGGCATTTAGCCACTACGCCACTCGCTGCTGGAACAAACTGCCTGTCAGTATCAGATTTGTATCAGATCTGCATCAACTGTAGCTTTGAAAAGTTGCTAAAAACACACTAACCTTCTTCGAAATATCTGCACTTTCATTGGATTATTGTATTTCTTCTATTTTAGTTTTCTCCAATTGCTTGAATGTACATTGTAGTGAACTACATTAATAAACTAGACTTGTCTAGACTTGACAGTGTAACATTCAGTTGGGAAAAAAGCTAGAGAAAACACACCTAGATATCAATTAATGCACCAATATATAAGTATATAAATAATATATAATCATATATTTATAATATATTATACATATATTCACTTGCTCAGTGGTTAGCCACCAGATCTGGCCTAATCTTGCTGTATCCAAGTGATTTATCATTATCTAAGCAGGGTGCTGGGGATAGCCTGCTGCAGTGCAGCTGTAGCAGTAATCACTGGAGCATGTCTAAATGCCACAGGTGTTTCTGTTTATTCTTCTGTGTGAGTAGAAAACCTAACACCACTGCTCTAAAAGGATGTGTAGCCATTCAAGAAACTGTTTCTAAGAACAAGAATGATATAAAACTGAAGGAAAATCCAATAAATTACTGAAAATGGACGTAGGAGAAATGAGTGAGCGTGGTGAAGGTGTATTTATCTATAAATTCTGTTGAGAAAATCTGAGTTTACAAGAAGTGTAAAATGATTCCAGCAGATTTCTGCAGAACATGCGAAAACATGCGTAAATGTGTAAATGTGTTTTCTGCTTTTACTGAGAATAAGTAGCTTGTACTTACGTGGAAATGAGATACATGAAAATATGGTCTCTGTCCACAGTACCCTCCCACAAATGTGTATTAGCACCTTTTTTTTTTCAAAGGATACCTAAATGTGGCCTACACATTGGTAATAGGAATTATATATATGCACGTTATATTCATCACCCATCTGTCCATCATAATCCAGACATTTTAGCAATTACTATGCCCAAGACGTTGTTCCTCACTGGTTGGTATAGTCTACTAGAAATGTAAAAAAAAAGGTTTGATTTAGAGATACAAGTCAGTGCAGCCGATTTCAAACAATGGCATCATTTTCTGTCAAGCTGAATGATTGCCTTGATGAAATATACACAGAAATGCATGTAGGATTTGGGAATTGTCGAAGGAGAGAGATAATATTCCATCACTGTTCATCAGACAAAGCCCAGTGACAGAGATGGATGTATGTTAACATGTGTAGGTGTCTATATATTGAAATAGTAATTCTTCTTCCATTTCAATGAGAAGGGCATTTTAATGCCTTCAAATTGCAAAATTCCCAGTGATTCATTCGCTTCCACAGCACACCTTGCACCAGAACACAGAGGAACATATTAATGGTGGCAGAATTGATACATAAACTGGGTGCATAAACAGCCAGGGCTGTTGTCAGAGTCTCTTAAATGAAAAATAACATCTCTGTTCCCCTTGCATGAAAGGCAAAACTACTGTGCCTCAGATGCTGCTCACACACTGAAACAGTTAATCAGACGGCAAATGAGATGTTATTTACATCTTTATTTCCTCCATGGTTAAAATCTCCGCCCTGCCAGTCTTCTTATATAAACAGAACTTATGTGAAAACCTTCCTGTGAAACAACAGAGGCTATAACGGTCACAATGTTTGCTTCTTTCCCTATGCAGAATATATGGCAGTCTGGGAAGAGGCACCAGCATAAACTGGCAAGTGGTACCAGGACCTTCGGGAAATATGACATTTCCTCTATATGAAAAAAGCACCCGAAAACCCCAATCATCAGCGAGAGAAGAAATAAACTTGTAAATATGTATGTGCCTATTGTTTACCTGGCACCGCTTCTAAACCTGCCCTGTGAGATTTCAAAATCTGCAGCAACATTTGTATGGAACATGACGCCATCAGGACTGTACGCAACTGTGTTACAGTGATGGAGGGAAGTGAAGGAACTTCTTTAAATTTGTCCAGTAGAAGTCTGAATTTGTCTAGAGAGGAAGAGAAAGGCGCAGTGGTAGTGTTGGGCTCAAGACCGGTCTCGAGACCATTTTCTGCTTTCTCGGTCTCGTCTCGGTCTCGACCCTTCAAAGACTCGGTCTTGA
>JBBKCR010000122.1:2586977-2597748 GCA_037577295.1 Ladigesia roloffi
TATATGGGGGTGGAACAACAAATTCCCAATATATTATTTGGAAAGGCACAAATAACATGTTTTTTTACGAATACGGAAGTCGGACTCATACTAATTAGTTAACTAAGGGTGCTTTTCCACAGCCTGGTACCAGCTCGGCACTGTTCGGCTCTACACGCTTTTTTTGCTTTTCCATTACCAAATCTGCTTCCTGGTACCCGGTACCGGTACTATTTTTGGGACCAACTTGGCCGAAGTACCAACCTTGCTGAACCGATACTATATGATTACATGTACATAGAAGGTTACTGATTGGTGCATAACATACAAGCACGGACGGACTAAATTGATTCCCTGTGAGTACATGTAAGTTATAACACTGGGCTTAAAATTGTCTTTCAGCTGGCTGGGTTGTAATAAAACTACAGTGGTGTCTCTGTGCAATTGTTTTTATTGGGTTTTGAGCGAGTTTTGTGACTCCGGGCAGCTGGGCGGAGTGTTTCTTTTGTTTGAACGGAGCAGTAAACAGAGAGAGACGAGTTGACTCCTCCAACTTGAATTCTCGTGCGGTTCACTGAAGCCTTGTCCTCAGTATGAATGGAAAGAAGCGGTATTTAAGCGAATATTGGTTTATAATTTAGCGGTAAAGATAATGTGTCTCCAAACAAAATGGCGCCTCAGAACTTTTCCTCTCATCCACCGCAAATAATATATATACTAACATTTCCAGGCCATAATTTGGACAAACCTTCTCATTTAATATTTTTTCTGATTTATTATTTTCAACATGAATGAATTATTATATTATATGATTAAATGTATTATTATAATATTATATACAGTATTTACATTTATATTTTTAACATGTGTAATATTTATCTTGGAAACACCAGCTGCCCTTTACTTTTTGTAAAATGATTCCAGCTTAAATATATTTCCATCTGTTAGATAATTCAAATTTCTGAGATGCAGGACAGCTTTAATATTTATGCAGCGTATACCAATTCTAAATGTCATCCTTAAAAGTCATGAGATGTGTCTGGATTACAACTGACACTTCTTTTACATTTTTTTTCTGACTGTTGGCTCAACTGACACTGGTAGTGAATCATGACAAAAATTTCATGATTTTTGGTGAAAGATTTTTGGTATTCAAAGGAAATAAGAGATAAAGTTATTGAAATTCATAAGATCAAATACAAAACAGTATTTGGTGAGCACTGTTGGATCAATTGCAAGGAAATGGATCATCATACCACCCAGGCACCGGCTAGCAAAGGCTGCCCTTCATGTATCAGAGCGAGAAGGGGAAGGCTGAAATCATTGTGAAGGAGCTCCAGGGTTTGGGGGCTGGGAATGGAGTACAAGTGCACCAGTCAGTGATATTACATTTTCTGTATACCGCTGGTCTGAATGTAAGGGGTCAAAAAAAGCTACAGCAAATATAAAAACACATCAATGTATGTCAGTTAGCCAAAAAGTATCAGAGCGGCCTGTCTCTCGCTCATTCATTTCTATAGATGTTTAATCCACACTACAGGCACCCTATCAGTCTATCCCAGGGTCAAGGGGCGCCAACCTATCACAGGGTGTGACAAATCAGAAATAAAATAAAAAATGAAATAAAACATTGTGGTCACATGAGAAGAAAATGATTTTTTTGTCCAATACTGAGATCACTATGTGTGGGGCACATGTCATATATGCTGCGGACATTAGAGACATTTTTTTCACAGCACAGTGTGGACAGCATGGAATTCTCTCCCTGCATTTAATCAATTCACCAAGGGAAGCAGCAGGCAGTCAGGAACACAGCGCCCGGGGGCAGATTGTGGGTACAGTATCTTGCTCAAGGGAACCTCAGAGGTGCCACAAGAAGTCTTGGGACTCGAACCCAGCACTTCTTGCTCAGAGGGTAAACACCCTAACTACTAGGCCATCAGCTGCCCAAAATCTTTTGGAAAGATCCAAACCCCCCCTCCCCAGCAAGCCTGGAACCGTAAAGTCACGGCCAAGAGCAGCACATTCGACAGCAGAGGCTCAAGAGGAGCATGTTGACTGAGGAGACTTTGGATTTGCGCATGTTGCGGATCAGGATCCGTTTGTCCCTGGCGATGGTAGAAAACCTCAACACACATACGACAGACACGAGAATCACCCACAATTCTGCTGGCACCAATTGACAAATAATGATTGTGATTCCTCCACTGTTGACAAAAATGGTAAGTAATCCTCAGAATGTTTACAATCAAACTGACACCTGTGGATACAAATAAGCCATTCCTTAACAAACACCCTCAAGACAGTGAAGTATGGGAATTATTTTCCTCAGCAGGGACTGGGCATCTTGTTTAAGAAAAGATAATAGGTGCAATAAAGAGGAAGATAGTGTAAGACAACCTATTTCAGTCAGCTAAAAAATGAAAGCTTGGGATAAATTATCCCAAGCACACAGTAAAAAGAATACAGTAGCGGTTATACAACACAAAGGGAAAATTCTGCAATGATAAATCAGTGGGCTCAATCCAGTCAAGAATCTGCCCTGTGGTCCAAACAACCAGAACAAAACAGAATACATTTGTCTTCAGAATGGGGAGCAAATCATTCAAACACAATACTAAGCTGGCAGAAACTATCCCTCAAGCAGTCACTGGAGCAAAATAAGGTTCAGTCAAGTCTGAAGGAGCTGAAAACTTACGTAATTTTCAGTTTAGTTTTCTTAAGATTTGATGATAAAGTACGAATACCTACATTTAAATCAAAATAGAAAGATCGACAAGAATAATCTTTGAGTCATTAATAATTCAAACAAATCTAACAGCGTTTAATCCTTCAAACTTGGATGATTGGTAGATTGTCATCATATGGAAAAACAACTCTTAGGTCCCTCACTTAGTACTGTAAAATTATTGTAAATTTTAAAACATTTAATAATAACAATTACTGGGGTTTTAAAAATGGTGTCACATGCTTCTGGGGCCAGGTGGTTATACGGAGTTGCCCCTGCAAACAGAAGGCCATAGGTTACAGTCCAGGACAGCGAATGGAACCACTGAGGTACCCTAGATCAAGACAACATACATACACACTGCTCTTGTGGCGCTAATGTTGATAGCCAACCATTTCCACTGCCTACTCCAGGATCAATAGAAGTAGAAATATTGTGCTATTTTAGAAAAAACACAAGAACCCAGGAGAACTTTCAGGATAGTCTCTGCCCACAAGTGCTTTGGGGAAACCTGCAAAATATGGGAGGGTCTGGACTGTAGTGTGCCAATAGAAAGCACAGCAAACAGCAAGCATGTAAGAGCATTTACACTGAGTTTTACATTGTTTTTATGAGTTGAAATTAGAATTATTGTTGGATTAAGAGGGTTAAACACAGCCACAAACACTGTCTTCAACGTTCCTAAGTTCATTCAAACCACACCCTTATTAATGGACCTTCACTGGCTCCCTGTGGTTGCTCGCATTAAGTTCAAATCCACACATGCTTTCAAAGCCAATAATGGATTTGAACCCCCATACATAAAAGCATCGATCAAACTATGTACCTCTTCTCATCCTCACACGGCTTCAAGCACAGCTCGTCTTGAGCCACCACTGCTCAAAAGTCTTGGCCCCCCAGTGGTGGAATGATCTTCCTCCTTCTATCAGATCTTCTGAGTATTGAAGTATTGTCTGAAGACTCACCTCTTGAAGGAGCATCTTGGTGACAAGATGTTTGTATTAACTTTTGACTTTTTTTGACGGGTGTTGTTTAGGTGTATCGAGCGTACAGTATCTTGGTTGAATGGAGGATGTTGATTTAAGTTTAGCAAGATACAAATGTAGCACTGATGAACACAGATGTACATCGCTCTGAATAAGAGTGTCAGCTAAATGCCCTAAATGTAAATGTTGAAGGTATTTGTAAGGCACTGGAAATGTATTTATAACTGATAACTGATGAATATTTTAAATTGTAGTCTTTCCTGTGTACTGCTCCATTATACTGTTTAGGAAAAAGTTTGCTCTAGTTTCTTAATGCTCACAAAGGAAGATCAATGTGAAGGCGCCTGAGGTGAGACTGTGTAACATCCGCTGGGATCCGCCTGTACCGCAGCCAGGAGCCTCCCAGCTGTTTTCAGTCTAAAGTTATCAAATAAAACCTACAGCAGCTTGGCGTCTGCTATTGAAATGAGTGGGCCTTTCTCCTGATGCCTCGCTCCTCCTGATGCTCACCACACCACATGCAGCTCTGCATAGTGAAAAGGCTCTAGCACTGTTTGATCATTCAACTCAGCCTGCCTTTGAGGCACAGTGAGGGAAGGATATATGGTTGTGTAAGGGTGATGTGTCACGCTGAATGACACATGAAAAATCTCGGTGTGCTCAAGCATGCAAGGACAGTCTGCTTTTTTTCTTCTGAAAGCCTTGGTTAAGTTTTACTTTGAAGTTCTACTGCAAAGAGAGAACCTGGTAATGGGTGATAATGACAATGACGCCAAGGATGATGATGATGATGATGATGATGATGATGATGATGATGATGATGATGATGATTTGCAGGACTGTGTACTTATTAAATTGTTATCACATGAAAAACCTTTCCGCAAAAAAAAATGTTCTAGAATCTAGATGGTATCTGGTACATTAAATATTTTCCTTTAATGCATATTTAGACATTTTACTGCAGGCTTTTAAATCTGTTATATATTTCCCAGTCGTCTCATTAAGACTCTTCCTCAGTATCAAGATATCACATAATATTTATCAGTATGATATCATGTCATATCATATTTAATATCTATAGCACCATCTATAGAAAGCTAAAAATACAGGTTGTGTTTGGTCAGATTCAAACGTCATTTACCAGTGTGTAGTTGGGTTCCAATTACACATGGGTTGTCTTACAGCCCACCAGTCGCATTGAACAGATTTTACCCTTCATTTCCCCTGCTTCCACTCTTCTCTTTACTTCATTCTCGTTCCCTACTTTCATCGCATTAGGCAGTTTTAAACCACACTCCAGGTCCGCTAGGCTCAAACGGGAAATAAACCCATTAGTACAGCCAAGAAGGATGTTTATATTCTTCACCTTGTCCCTAGAAAGTTCTATGTGAAAAATGTTGAGCTCTAGGATTAAAAGTTATCAGAATTGCACAGCGTGTGAAACGAGCAGCGTGAAAGCTTATCTAAACCAAAACATCTGGAGTGTAGGTTGTAATTTTAGATACATGATTAATGTCTTATCTGCCCTGCCATGGACTAGCGACCTGTCCAGGCTGGCCACTGTCTTGGCCTTCTGCCCTGCGAGTCTCCAGCACCCTCCCACCCATGACCCTGGATAGGATAAGAAGCTTAGACAACGAATGATTATTTTCTTAGCCTACTGTTTTACATGGCCTTATATTCATTTATCTAAAATCTACATATAGTTTATATGGAGCTTTTATATAGTCTATTATTGTCACTGTGTGCTAGCTGCAATCTTGTCAGAGTTTTATGCCAAAATCTGGTGAGATTCAGATGTTACTTACTTCCACAATTCCAGTGTGCCAGATTTTCTTTAAAATTAAGGTGAAAGGATGAAACGGGAGGAAATCTTTGTAGAAAAAAAATCCAATTTGTTATCCTGTTAATGGTGTGAGACAGAGTCATACTGTTTTATGATTTGGTCTGTAGTCTGGTTCCAAATTTTCAGACTTCATTAAAGTTCTAATCTGTTCCAGTCTATCTCACATCCAATTTTAACTGATCAAAACCTCAGCAATATGGATGTGATGTCAAAGTCAATGTGAACGTGTGATGTCAAAGTCAATGTGAGTGGCACATTTCCACCTTAACATATTTCTAAGTGAAACATGACATTAGTGAGGTTCTCGGCTCTTGCTCGGTTGTTTTGCTTGATGATAGGTGGGGGTCTGGGGTTAAAAATGATGTAATCAAAAATGAAAGGGTAATGGCTAGTGTGTTTTAAGGGAGGATTGCAGAAAACAAGAATTTTGTCTTTCATATTGGTTGATGGATTGTGCTTAATATAGCCAGGGACACGAACTAACAAGGTAAGCTCCAGGCAGGGGAGCAATTGAATTCATATCAAATCATGAACATGGGGAGTGGATGGGGCACCTAGCCTCAAACAAGACTAAGTAGTACAGAAGGGAATTTTTGCCTGGGTTTGGCTGGGTTAGGACATCATTTCCTAAATAAGATTGTTCACATTATACTCTCATTATACTGACTAACAAACGAGATCTTTTTCTACTCAGTTTTCTTCCCATTTTGTTCTTGGCCCTCCATTTTAAGCTACATTTTATCCAGCACACTGGAGCTACTCGTTATAGAAATCCACTAACCAGCATGAGAACAAGGGTTTTTTGTTTATTCATTAGGAAATCTTGTTTGTAGACACTGGCTAATGCGTTATGTTTTTATATGGTAAAATTAGACTGTAATTGTATCAGGCTGACTTAAAATTCTTTGAACTTGTTATTGGACAGAAATCTGTCAAGGCAGGTTGGGATTGTAAACTTGACTTTGTCAAGCAATATTTGGTTTTGACCTAACTAAGCAGGTTCTTACATAAAGCTAACATTGAAAGTGTCAGAACAACAAAAGGCAGAGGAAGAACACATAAGCAAGCTGGAAATAACTTAGGAGAGCCTGAAAAATTACGTTAGCTCAGAACATAGGGAAGAACATTGGAGGATGACCTGTGCTCCAGAAGTGGTGGCGGGGTTTAATTCAAGTAAATCAATACTTTCATGCTCCATGGCATGTGCGAGCAGCAGAGCAAGCGCTTGGCCTCTTGGCCCATTCCTCTGCTTTCTGCAGGAGGGTTTAAGGCCACTGTCTTAGGCAATTAGTTCATCTTCCACTACAGTCTTTGGTCTCTTGCACATTTTACACAGTGCCGAGTGTGTAAATAGTGTGTAAGGGTCTGAAGAACCTCCCTAAATGGTTTGGTTCAATACCAATTAAAGGTTATTTTATCAGAACAATATATCCAAGCCAAGAGCCTGTAGGAACTGTTTTATTCTGCAGTGATAGAGCCCAGAAAATCAGCTAGCAGGTGTCTTCCACAGCTTCAACTCTACTTGGCCTGGTTGTGCATGGCCCATTAGTTTTTAACCTTGTGAGAATTGTAATGACAGGCCAATATTCAGTCAGCTTTCCTGTAATGGCAGAATTTCAATCCAAGGCGTTAATGCCAGATTATTAATTAGGCCAGCATTTCAGGCCAGACTGCTGAAGTCAATAGCATTGTTTAAAATACAGGAGGGGACAAAAAATGTTTATTGACGCATAAAGGAAAGGTAAACTTTTTATGGAAATTAACAGGGTACAAGTGAACAGGGTACAGCTTTTGTAGATTTTTATATTTCTATAATATCTACAAAATATGTTCTTCTTGAATCAGAACAAATCAACAAGTATTGACTACACGTCTGAAACAAGAGCATCTGTTAATTATAAGTACCACAGCTCATATTTATTAAACATTCCTTGGGGCTTGATGATGTAAATTCACTTGTATTTAATTCCTTTCCCAAATGGGAGATACCCTCAGAGAGAAACAGGCGACGTGCTGGTGTTAATATTTGTTTGTGTGTCCCTGATTATCCGGACAGCAGTTTCAGGGCAATAACAGACATTGCAGGTGGCCAGTTGTCTGACTCGGATCTGCCCAGCATTAGCATTCGTGTCTCACCTCGCTTTGGTCCGAAAATGCATAGATAAGTTGCACCTGAAATGCCAGGGTGACGGCTTCTCCCCGTGGAGCAGAGCGGACGAGGGTTAAAGTGATATGGGGAGATGAGATAGGACACACTGGTGGGGACAGAACATTAGGGGATGAATGTGAATGCTTGGCTCTGTCTGCTACACTTCTGCTGCCACACCAGGAATTTGTTAACACAGATCATGAGAAAGGAACAGAATTACTGCTGCCAAGGGCCATCCTGCATACGATTGATTTACATTTGATTGGTTTCACTCTAAAATGCTTTTTTTCATTTAAATATTTAACTCCCACGAGCAAATATTATGGGATTAACGAGTATGAGAAATGTTGTGAAGTCATAATTCACCAAGCTTATTTATCTCCGGTTCACTTCGGGTCGTAGTGGTCGAGGATTAGTGATTGGGGGGTTGTCCCTGAGATGAGAAGATTGTGGGTTTGAATCCCTGGACATCGCTGAGGTTTCCTTGAGCAAGATACCATCCATACACTGCTTCCCAGGTGCCCCTTATTGGTGGCAGTTGACGTCTTCACTTGGGTTGAGTGCAGAGAAAGAAATGCATGCTGTGTTCAAACTGCCAATAACACAGTGTCATTGAGTGAACTTGGAGGAGATCGCTAACTGCTAATTCTATTACATCAGCTGACAGACGCCCATGCTGGTCAGCATCGAGTAATGGAGGGAGAGGAAAGGTCATCCAACACTTGTTAAATCCATAATTGTTGTAAATGGATATACAGCATGCAGCTTTTTAACCAGATGGTTAGGAAATTGTATGGTGAGCTCAAATGACTGACTGAAAACGCCCTGAAATATGGTTCAATGCGATACATAGAAAAATCATTTCAGAAGCTATAATTATATCCCAGGTAACAAAGAACGAAAAAAACGTTCCTTTTCAGCACTGCCATCAAAGATCCGCATTTACTTCTCTAAAGACCCTCTCAGTGGAAAGTTCTTTCTCAGTGGAAAGTTGTTTCTGTATCATTTTGGACTGGCCAGGGTGTTTCTCTGCCTCTCGCCTTATGAGTCCTGGGAGGGCTCCACCACCCCGTGACCCAGGTTGGAGATAATGCTTTTAAACATTTTTTAAAATCTGAATGAGATTTCTGTGCGGCTCTAATGATGTGAAGTGCTGAAATCATGCAGCAAGATGTTCATCTTCAACCCTTTAAGCCTAAGCTTTATATCTTTACAAAAAATCTGAGACATGTAAAATACTGAACGTATAAAAAATACATACCAGGCTGAAGACATTATATCAAATTTTTGTCTTCACTAAAATGCACTATAGTCCTCAAATCCATTTATTCATGACTGTGAACCTTTGGAACTGATTTCTGTCGACAATACATGTGTCTTGTTTGAAAGTACTTTAAGATAATCATCTTAAAAAATTAAGTACTAAATATGAATATGAGGAGAAGGGGGGCATGAAAGGCAAAATGACAATAGAATGGTTTGGAATGGTTGTAAAATATTCTCTGATCATTTAGCTCAGTTTGTGCAAGTTGGTATGGCTTTCCAATAATATCCTATCAAGTGTTGATGAATAAAATCCCTACATTATTTCTAACCTGAATACTCTTTTAGGGATGAAGATGTGTCCTGATTTTCAATTTAAATTCTTAAAGAGCATAGATACTGTTATTCACACACTTATAAAACATTGGAGTACTTCATAAGTGGAGGGTTGGATTGATTGGGGTGTTTTGACTTAGGGAAGACATCTTAACAGGGGTTGGGCTGGGCGCACAAGGATCCAGCAGCAGGTTTCCAGCTATCTCAGAGTTGTCCACTTGGCACTGAGGTTAAAGCATGGCTCTGATGAATTATGGAAACTGCTCAAGGCTGCAGGAAGCAGTATTAAAGCAGGCCGAGAAAAAAATTCTTAACCTAATATCCTCACAAAGCTACAGATTTGCTCTTGAGGACAGACAGTGGGTTGAATAGTTGAAACGAGCATATTTATTCATGACATGCATAGAGCGGAAGTCATCAGGCAAAAACTGCCTTTTTGCATAAATGAAAAATAACGGACTAAGATTGGGGCATTCTGATTTACAACACAAATTACCACAAGTTGCTTCTCCATCCCTTTAAACTGGAGGACACATCAGAAATCCTACAGCTGCTATGATGGATGTCAGCCACATGCTAATTTCAGAAAATCCTAATCAACTTTTGAAATGAGAATTTTTAATTGTTGTTCATGGGAACTGCTCAGAAAAGGAGTGCTCATAACCACTCTGATGTTCAATTGTGCTCCATGGCCTCATCCTGCTAGCATTAGCAAGTTTCACTAAGTAAAATGTTAACCCGTAGATTCCACTTATTGTCAAGGTTATTGACAATAAATATCAAGGTTATTGCTGATATCAGCACTGTGTAATTCAGCATTAAGCTTTTTGAAGAGGAAGGTCTATCAAAATTTATGAGCTCAGATTTGCAATTGATAGCATATTTGTGTTAGCAAATAGAAGCATGTGATATGTGTGCGAATGTTTGTGCACACCTGTTCATCAAAACAATCAGGAAATTAACAATTTTAACAGGAAGTACCTCTCCCTGTCAGGGCCTCTAGAGGCCATCTTTTTTGAGTTGTAAATTGAGTTTTGTTTTGAAGAGATGGGTGGTTTAAAAAAAGGAAATGAGTCACATCTGTGTTTAGTTTAGGCTTAGTGTTCATGTGGGATGGTTGAATGATGGGTTTTAAATTAGTATTTTTAAGAAGGTTTGTGTTGGGTGTTCAGAGGTGGATCAACCGTTGTATTTATGTTGTTCCTTTGCAGTTCTTTTAGATTTATACTGAAATGAATAAAGAAAGAAAATGCAGTGTATGGATTTTGAGTGGTGTGTGTTTGCATACCATTTGTGCCAGCAGAAGGGGACATGACGTGACAGATTAACCCACCTAAATAACGGGCAGAGCTGGCTGAGAGAGGAGCCCCTGGAACTGAATGGGGTGCTGGAATATAAGGAGCAGTTTATGGGGCACCGTTTGTAAAAGCAGCACCACAAATTTAGAGGTGTCATTTTTTCAACATTTAGCGCAATGTTCACAC
>JBBKCR010000122.1:2606145-2619874 GCA_037577295.1 Ladigesia roloffi
TGTGAACATTGCGCTAAATGTTGAAAAAATGACACCTCTAAATTTGTGGTGTTGCTTTTACAAACGGCGCCCCATAGTGCACAGCTACTTCAGTTTTCAAAAATATACAAATGAATCATAAAATGAAAGTTGGTGGTTTGTCCAGGAGTTTTTCTTTGACATAACCTGTGTTTTATCTGCTTATAAAATATTTATCTGGCTAAATATTTAGAAAGCTTATATGTGAATATATGTTATCTCTTATACCGAGATGTGTGTAAGTTTGTTTTCTATAGTTTTAGATATTTTTACAGGATAAGTTAAACTGAAACTGTTCATAACTGGTACATGTTCCTACAATTAATGTGAATGGTGGCTATCATCTGAAACCTGAGTGATGTGAAGCTGCAGTCTCTCCAGGTGATCTTCAGAGCTTATCGCAGATTCAGACAATCGGGGCTAAAATTGTGTGGGAAATCACCATCAGGATGAGTGCAGGAACTACAACAGCATGTAGAGACCCATGTCAGACACATTTCACGTTTATTTTGGTGTGACAGTAAGATTTTGGGATCAGATACACTCAGGAACCCTGCAGGTAATACTAAGCTTACAGAGCTTTAGAAACCTGAACTAATTATGGACAGGTTTACTGGCTTTTTCACAATTTCCATTTTTGTTTTCTGTTTCTACAGGTGTGCTCCAGGGTTCAGTATTGGGGCCTCAATTTGTTAATTATTTACATGCTCCCACTTGGCCCCAAATTGTGAAAATAATCAGTTTTCATTGTCACTTTGTGGACACGAAGAGGACACCCAGCTCTACCTTTCCTCAAATTCTATCCTTCAAATTCCTTCCTTCCACCTACCTCTCTATCATACCGTTTTATGGTTATTAGATCACGGTTCTCCTCCAATTTTCTCAAATTGTATAGTAATAAAATAGAAGTTTCACTCGTTGGCACAGATTCCACTTTAACGAAATCTCTCAATTTCTCCATCAGTATTTTTAACTACCTTCAGGTAAAGAGTCTGTGTGTCATATTTGATAGTACTCTCTTATTTCAGTCTCACATTAATTACATCACCCCATCTGCATACTATCCCTTCCTTACTCTCCATTCTACTGCCGCCCTTTTCTCCCTCCTCCTTCCTATTTGATCTCCCCAATAAGTCCCTCCATAAACAGCTGCTTGGGTCATAACTTGTACTCTCTTAAGAGAACCCCAGTTATTCATCAGCGTAGTTAGTTGCCTATAGAAGCTAAGATAACCTTTAAAAATATATGTTGCATGTTTAAGTGCATCACTATCCTTGCCCCCTCTTATCTGTGAGACCTGCTTGACATTGCCAGTGCTTCCCACTCTCTCAGATCTTATTCTGCCACTCATCTTCTTGTTCCTTCTACCTGTCGTTTCAGAGCTTTCACTCACCCTGCTTCTTGGCTCAGGAACTCACTTCCCCCAGCTATTAGGAATATAGATTCTCTTCCTTATTTAAATTCAAACATTGTTAAATATTGTTTTTTGTTTTGCTATTTTAATTTATTGTTTGTATTGCTCATTTATGTTTTCTCTGTAAGGTAACCTTGGGTTTTACAAAAGATGCCCTCAACAAATGTATTATTATTATTATTATTATTATTATCATTATTATAAAAACTAGATTCATTGAAACTATATGTTTTGTTGTTACTGTTTTTCTTTAGCAGCTTCAGTCAAACAAGCCTAAAATATGAGGAGATACTTCAATCACCATCAGGATTGCCATTTACAGATACTGATATCAAAACTTTTACAGCTTATTTGTAACAAATGATAGTCTTATTGATACTCTTCTCCATAAGTCACTGCAGAATTATATACGTCACATGAAAAGACATGAAAATATAGTTTATTAGTACTTTTTTGCAGAAGTGACAAGCTAAATGATTTGCTGAGTTTTGTGTAAATATAATAATTGCTACACATGTAGGGAGACTAAATATTATTCAGTGATATAGCAAGTGTCACTTCCAATCCTCCCACTGACCCAATCTAGCATCAACCATTTGAAAATGCCAGCTATTCTAGAATACATTAATTCTGCATAAATACTGATAGCAGCACTGTTTGTCTGGGAGCTTATCCATATTTCTGTATTGTCCATTCAAGGAACTAATACCATTGTGTTGCCCGTTCTCAGTATTCATCCATTTCCGATCTCAGCTGTTAATATGCAACTTTTTTCTCTGAACAAATATGCTTTTCGCAATGTGTCAGCTGGTAAAGCATGCATTAAGCAGTGTGATGTTACAATTAAAGCAACAAGTTCATATCTTTCCATTAATGAGAGCAATATGTCATTATGAATCATTTAACGGTCAGGAAGTTTAAAGTGACTATATAGTGGCACCAAAGCTCAGACACAACCCTGTTCAGTGTCTGCTAGATGCGAGTGTGTAAACTCTACAGAGATTAAAAAACACCATTTTCTGAGGGCCTACAAGAAATTACACTTCAGATTCTGGGAAATTCGTCTCGTAATCGTAAACCATTCCAGTGGAGCTGGTCCATGGTAAATTGAACATGTGCTTTAATATCGACAGCAGGCACCAGGAAGAGCCCTTCATCTTGCAGCAGAGAGGCTCCTAACACATTAGACATGGAGCTGAGCACACTGTACGTCTCCATGAGGCCAAACTGGCGGGTGGATTTCAACCCGGAGCATCGTTCACGATTAAGTGGTGTGCTGAACTGAAATGGCCTTGCTGTTGCCAGGCTGGTGCACTTGTACCAGGCGTTCCATTTCTTCTGAGACCAGACACAAACACACATGGCGGAATGAAAAATAACAAGAAAAGCCAACAAACCAACAACGCCAAGAGCGCCCAGTTGGACTGTTTTTATTGCGTCTGGCACAGAACTCGGGTGGTTATTTGCTCAACCAACTGACCATTTGTTTTAGACACTTTGAAGCCAGGAAGAGTCAACAACCATATTAGGCAACTGTAACCAGCCTTAATAAAATAATATATTAACATTTCTAAACAAAATTGCCAACAATCTTTGACTTTGGTCTCTAACAACAGGGACCCTAGCAATACACCTTCTACAACCTAAGAAAGAGATACATCAAGTGTTCTTAAGAAAAAACAATTATGTACTTATTGTGTGTGTCACAAGCTACCTGTGTGAACAACAAAAAACGTTTCAGCTGCTCAAGCACCTGCCCTGTAGGTCATAGTTCCCTATTTGTCATAACTGATGCCCCATCTACAATAATTGCTTGGCTATGTATCATCCTCACCCTCCAAACCCTGCTAAACATTGTCATTAGCACCGTGATACCCATGGGTAACGCCCCTCCAGCAACATTTTAGATTAATCTATGTCTTTTACAATTATAAAATGTGTTTTAGCAAAATATGGAGTGATCAGAATCAGAACAGAGCTCATTTTATGTGACATAAATCTCTGTGTAAGGGATAAAGTGAGGGAAATACAAAAAAGTAGCATGTGGGATCTTCAAACAAATCAGGCATTGGGTTTTAGGCCATGATCACAGTTCCATGTTGAGGTGGTGCGAATCAGATTTTTTTTTGCCTTATGGATGACAAGATTTATTGATAACAATTAAGAATGCCCAGATCCGAATTGGGCCCGATCATGTGGTTTAAGACTCGAGTGGAATCGGACGTTGCCTCCCGATCAGGACTCGGGTATACATGTGTATGTATATATATGCTTACCCAGGTGACCCAGCCGAAGGCGAGTCAGTTCACGAGTTCAGAGTTTGAAGAGGAGAGAAAAAATGGCTCGTGACAGCATGAAGGTGCAGGACATCACAGCCCATCACAGCCAAGTTAGCACAAATGATCGCAATGAGTGACCTGCCATTCACCTTAGTATAGTATCGGATTGGGACTCGGTATTGGTAGATTCTCAAAATCAAATGACTCGGACTTCAGGGCAAAAAAACCTGATCGGAACATCCCTAATGACAAGCTGTGATGTTTTAATTGCTGGAAAAAACACCGGTCTGATCTTTTCAAATCAGCCCTAAACCCCTTTCATATGTGGTCCAAAGTCACTCTATATGGACAAAGAGTTAGGATGACTGACCATTACACCAATTATATTGTTCAATGATATTGTATTTAAAAACATAGACTTTAATATGTGGTTGGTCCCTCCTGTGCAGCTGTAACAGATTCCAGTCTCCCTGGAATGCTTTCCACAAGAATCTGGAGTTTCTGTGAGAATTTGTGCCCATTCATTCTGTAGACCATTTATGAGGTCAGACACAGATGGCTTGCGATCTCTGTTCCAATGAATCCCAAATGAGTGGGATGAGACTGAACTCAGGGCTCTATTTGGGCCACTCTGTGCTGGAAAAGAAAAGGACGTTCCCCAAACTGTGTTCGCCAAGTTGGAAGCATGTTGTTTTCCAAAATGTCTTGATCTGCCGAAGCCTTAAGATTTCACTGGAACTAATTGGCCAAGCCCAAACCCTGGGCCAATGCTTTTGGCCATATACTGTATAACTGATTCCTGACCATGAGAACGCATTCTAATTTGTGATTTTTTCCCCACTCAGTGTTAATCTTTCCTTAATTCTCAGCAGTGGAGAATAGTTCATGGCAAATTATACTTTTGGTTTTCTGCTATTTACAATAAAAAGGCTGAATCTCAAATGGTTTTTAACTTCTTTAGAACCACTCTCTCAGTCTGTGTAAGGGAATCACCATACATAAAGCTCTCCACTGGACATAAAGTGCACCATTTGGGTGTGGAGTCCATAGTTTTTCCCAGAGTGCCCTAATAGACTCCATATGCTGACATAGTGCACTAATATACTCCACAGATTCACAACGTGCACTAAGGAGTAGGGAGCCATGTAGGGTTCAGCCTTAGTTAAAAATGCATGACGCACTATTGATTTGGATGGCTTGTAATGTTAACACAGCCTTAGAGGTCTGAACTGTGCATCAGAAACTGCCACAGCACATCCAAAAACAGCAGCTTGGTGCTTCCTGTACATTATGATAGAAAAGAAGTGTAAATTCACATTTGCACCCTATTTACTTTGATCAATGATCAAAACACACTGACCAAAGTCTCTCAATCCCTGACAATCTGTCAGGTGAGAGTGTTTTTTTTTCAATAATTAAAATATGACGACATTACTGCATGCGTTTTCCTATTGGGGCTTATAAATGTGAATAGTCCGTGTTGGCTTTGCGATGCATAAACATTGCTACTGTGATCTAGGGGCATCACCTTACTGCTCAGGCTGCGGCTCTGAGAGCAGAGCGCAGGTGAACACAAGAAATGCAATTACAGGATGTTATCCTGGCCAAGCCTCGGTCTCTGCTGCCTCCCTGCTGCTGCCCTTGTTAGTTCTTCCTGATAGAAACACGGATCCGGAGCCTTCCCAGGGGCTTTTTAATTTCCTGTATTGATTCTGCATTGCAGATAAAAACTAGTTCTACATCTTTAAACAAGAGTAGATTGCTTCTCGCAGTCTAGAAAAGCACAAACGGTGTGATAGCAGAGGCTGTAAAGATGTAAAACTCATGACATTCTTTCAGTAAGGAGTCCAACATATTATTCCGGGCTGTATTCCTGTAGATTTAAATAAAACCATCTCTTTTATTCATGAAGACAAGCTATTTGACCCAGATATCTCCCGTGACTTCTAGTCTAAAGGGGGATGTCATGGTTGGGTTAACATTAAGCTGAATCCCAATCCAAAATGCATGAGCAACAGACATTCACATAAATCCGACCAAGCAGGACATGGCACTGCGAGAATGGCCAAGACAACATTGCTGACCTGGGATTTAATGGTTTTTCCTGGGGTTGACACAAACTGTTGCATCATTTCTTCTAAGAAGCATCCAGAGTCCAGGTTCCATTAGTTGTAAACACGGATGAAGCTCAGGCAAAAATCTCAATAAGGCACAATATTGCCTGTGGAAATTCAAATTCCACACATCTTTTATGGCAGTCCACTCCACTTGTCTGTCAGGCCAGGCTAAAAGGCCCCAGTCTGGGCAGCTTATCTTTCTGAGGACTGTGGTTCACTGTGCTGTCTGTATTGGCAGGTTGATTGAGGGAGGGCCTGCCTCCCAAGATAAACAACCCCTCTGTGCTCGGGAACACTTTCCAGTCCAGCGCTACTGTCTGAGACCGACAATGTAGGGGTTGCTTCCACTGACCTGGTTGGTCCTTATAAGACAGGAATAGCAGAATCTAGCTGGAGATTCTTATATATATATATATATATATGAATGCATGGCATTGATTGTGATGATTTGGCCGATTTCATATTCCAGAACCAGCAACAAACTGGATTCACAGGATGCAGGTATCAAAAATTTTGATTATTTTTTAGATATATCTAAATATACTAATCAAAGAAGTACTGATCTAAGTGAGACTTTTATCTGTTTGTGCTGTGTCTTTTGTACTGTACATATTTTTGTGCATATTAAAAATTTCAGTTCTTATTAAGTTCGTGAACAAGCTTGTGACAAATAATTCTAGATACAGTCCTTCATGGCCTACACATATACAAAATGATTCTGTGGGGTATTTCAGGAAAGTAATTATCTTACAATAAGATGAAATTTTGATTCAACTTTCAAAACACCTTCCCTCCAGACCATAAGGCAGCACTTATGGTCAGCAAACAGTGAAAAACAAGGTACAATATTTTGTTCTGCCAGCGACAGGAAACTGCATCATTATAGCTCCTTTTATCCTTTTCGTTAAATTTTCATGGCTGCAATGTCCACTACAGTTTCCGCATGCCATGGTTTGATATGTCTATGAGGAGTAGCCAAATAGCAAAGCTGATGTATCACCACCAAGCATAACCCTGAAGATGAGAGTACACATAAAAGCTGAGTTTCTCTCTCAGACAAACATAGACTGAAGAATGTGTCTGGAAGAGCTGATTTTATACCCGTCAAGATTTCTTGGCTAACATCTAAAAAATGTCCTGTAGCTAAACTGTGTCTTTGTTCATTTGGTTCAGATGTTTTGGCTAGGATGAATTAATCAGCTTAATGTAAACACTGGCAGTATCAGGTGACAGACTTCATCAGTGGCCTGGATATTCTCTGTGGTGGATCAGGAAGCGAGAATTAACTGGTGCAAAGGCAATCTGTGGCCAGGAAACATGCTCAGCAAATGTCTGGTGTGTAATCAGTCATGTGTAATAAACACATATATTATACTATATATACACTGAGACTGCATCAAGTCTATTGCAATTACAATCACACATGACAACTGTAAACGGTCTTAAATATAAAGTTGCTGGAAAGGGATATTTGGAGCTAAATTCCTACTGGTTTCATCTCCAATCCATGTTAAATGCCTGATCCAGATAATCATGAACTTTTGAAACCATTAAAAGCTCCAATAAAAAATAAGAGACCACTGTCAAAATATTCAGTTTCTCAGGTTGGATCTTTTATAGGCACAAGTATTAAACTGAAGAGCTTTGACTTAAATAAAAAAAATTGCTAACAATATTTCCAAATAAAAATATTGCTCTTTAAAGCATTTAAAGGAAATGACAAAATATCAAAATAAGAGGAATGATGCAATGTTTAGAGATCTTGATGAGAGTGTTGATTACAGCAGTGTTTTTATACTTTTCCTCATTAAATAAGATGTGATTCAGGAGACTAATCAGTCCCTTATAAAGCAGATTGAGGTGCTTGTGTAGGAATATATCAGAGACTAGCATGGAATGGTTGTCATAATCAGAGATGCTAATTTAAAAATAAAAATTTGCAGTGATCTTTTACTTTATTTTGGAGCTGCATGAGCTGAATCAGCTGTGTTGTTGGAGTTAAATTGTTTCATGAACAGTGAAAAACAGCTTTGATTACATCTCAACCAATCAGAAAGCAGTGATGCAGTTGAGAGCAGGACTGGGACGGCACAAGTATCTCTCAGATTTGTGGCGCTTTATTTGCGTTGTGGAAAATATTAGTTCACAGCAGAGCACAGGTTTTTGGGCAAGTGGAAAAGTGGCGTAAGTGTCAGTGAGCTATTTCAACACTATGTTGTGGTAGTTATACTGTCTGCCACAATTGAAGTTTTCTTGTGTTTCTTAAGAGTCTATGAGCAAAATCAGTCTCTTCAGAGGTGGGGAACTCTATACTTCCATATTCACACAACCACTAATTTCTAATGGCATTGCTAATCAGCCCTTGGCTAGATAAATAATTTGTAATCCGGTGTGCATATGGATCTCATGTTCTCTTCCCGACTGAAATTCGGCTGAAGTCAAAGTACAAAATCAAACTGCAATCATTGCTAAGTGGATCCTTTTGCTGAAAAGAGGCAGTAGGCTGCTACAAGAATATTAAATAGAGGCAAAGGTCCTCTACATCTCAAAGCAATTATTCAGCACAGAATTATAAGTAACACTGCTGTAATACAAAGAAACTGTAAGATTTATATAATTATATGCTGCATGATTCTTCGTAATAGTACCATTGTTATAGTAATGGTTTATAACACCTTCACACATAAGTATTGTCTGTCATTAGGTTCATTATAATTGTGTAGCATACAGAGAGAAAGATATGAACTTTATACTATATGTATGTGGTTGGGATGACAATAATGCTTTACTTTTTCAATTAAAGTAAACATAAAGCTTATTATTTGACCATTTTATGGATCCTGATGAGAAGAAGCACATTATGCAGTGTGACCAAATTTCAAAGCAAGTCGAGAGAAGTAGGTTCATTGTCATTTCATATAAACTCACAGTATACACTGAAACAAAACAGCATTCCTCCAGGACCATGGTGCAACACAATAGCAGAACCAGAACTACACAAGACCACAAGGAAACAAAAGAGAAACAAACAAAAAGAAATGGACAAGCTAACATCCAGTGCAGTTGACAGCTACCATACTAGACTGAATGAATACGGTTTTTTAAATGGGTACTGTATTCTAGCAGAGGAGAGTTTTGCAGAAATGCAGAAGGGGTGGACAGTAATAAATATAACTGTGGAAATATAACAGCAGCAGGACAGAGAATGTGCAGTAGAGTTTAAAATAAGAAAAAGTGGCCCCTTACAGTCATGCATGAACACACCACACCACAGCACACAGTGTGAACAGTGTCAAATTCTTTCTATGGTGTTAACCCATTCATCAAGTGAAGCAGTGTGTAGCTAAGAACACAGTGCCGGGGAGCAGGGCATGGGGATCAAACTTTGATCAAGGGAACCTCAGTGGTGCCCTGGCAGTCCTGAGATTAAGACCCATGACCCTCTGTTCACAGGAACAATTAAAGAGGCAATTAAAATCTGAGATTTTTAAGGCAGAAATAAGGGGTGGAGCCAAATACAAATACGGTATTCGGAAGGGCACAAATACCGTATTTTTTATGAATGCCGTATTCGTAAAAATACCGTTTTAAACCCCCCCCCCTCCTCCGTTACACACTCGCGTAGTTAGGACACTCGCTCTACACTCAGAAAGTCGTGGATCGATCCTCCAGACTGCTTGGAACTCTGAGGTACCCTGAGTATGTACCATTCCTACACACCGCTCCCCACATGCTGCTCCCCACACGCTGCTCCCTGGTACCGTCTCCACACATTGCTCCACACGGGTGCAGAATACATGGCTGCCCGCTGCTTACTTTGGTGAATGGGTTTAAATGCAGAGGAGGAATTTTGTGCTGTTCACACTGTGGGCAGTGGTGAGTTCACGTGTGACCGATTGATCACTTTCATTTTTAGATATACTGCCTCCCTTGCCCCCTCCCCCATCACATGGTCAAGTTCAGGAGGAGATTCGGGGGGGTTGGCGTTGTTTGCGTGAATACAAATACGAATAGCAGCCACTCTGCACACCCCTAATATAGTATATTTGACAAACAGACACCACCCACCCACAGGTACAAAGATCTACCATGACTCTCACTGTACCTGTACTCTAAAACACAGTAAAACCTCCCCAACACGCACATAAACACACAATAACACATTAACCCCCAACTACACAAAAGAACCCCACAAATACACCACAGAACACAAATAACAGTCCTAGGTGGGAGCAATGCATGCTGGGATAGCCCTCCCCATCCCAACTCCACTACATTGCATCCACCTCAGGCACGGATGACCCGCAGGATGTAGGGACCACCAATTAGAAGACGGAATTGCGCGAATCCGGATGCACCCAATGCTGGTGCAGCACCCCGTCCTGCATGACAGTTCAGGGTCAGTGTCCGATAGGTCTGCCCAAGCGGGCCGCCAATCAGCCCGCAGCCACTGCAACACCCGCCCGAACCTTGCTTCTCACAAATTTGCTGCACGCTAAGCCCTGGCAACCCCTCCGAGCGTGCTACCTGCACCACAGCAACCTGGTCCTGAGCCGCCCCACTATCCCCACAAACAGATCGTCGAGGTAGACCACACAGCACGAGCGTGAAATGTCCCCAATTACCGTCTCCATTAGTCGCACGAACGTGGTCGGGGCGTTACACAACCCAAACGCCATGACCCGGAACTGCCAAATGCCCTGCCCTATATTGAATGCCGTTTTGGGTCGCGCTTTAGGAGCCAACTCCACCTGCCAGTAGCCATTCCGTACGTCCAGGGAACTGAACCTGAAATAGACCGATACTCAATCTAGTGCCTCATCAATATGGGGAAGTGGATAGGAGTCCTTATGCGTTACCGCATTGAGGCGTATCGATGGCTCAATCACGCCTGCCACAAAAATTTCCTGAATCTTTTCCTCCGCAGGGGCCCACTTGGCTATGGGAAGCCACCGAGGTCGCAGACAAATGGGGTGCGCGTTCCCGGTGTCGATACTGCGTTGGACTTTATTAGTGTGGGTGCAGTTCCTTTCATCAGCCGCAAAAATGTTGACGAACTCGTCTAAAAGCCGACGAAGTTGGTGCTTTTGAGTCCCGTTTAACCCTACGCAACTACGCTCGAATAACTGGTTAGCCGCCTGATGGTTTGGTGACGGACCTGTCTGCGACACACCCCCAACAGAGGCTCATGGCTGCACACCTACCCCCCTTAGCCACCAAAATGCTCGGCCCGTTGTGTTACTCAGGCAACCCAGCCGAACCCAAGTCAGCGCACACTGCAGGGGAGATTGAAGAGGAGAGAAACAATGCCATCACAGCCAATATAGCACAAATGATGCCAATGAGTGACCTGCCATTGGCCTTGGTGTAGTATATAGAAGTATAGGATTGGGACTCTGTATTGGTAGATAATCAAAATCAAATGACTTGGACAAAAAAACCTGATCGGGACATCCCTAGTGTGTATGGTGGGGGGTGGGGGGGAACCATTTAATACACCATCAAGGTTTTGCCAGAATTATGGATAATCGCAGCTTTGGCAGCACCATGGCACTCAAGCTTTGGATGCCCTCTGATCCTGGCACCAACCTGGTAAAGGACCAGGGTCTGTGACTTCTGCCAT
Source organism: Ladigesia roloffi (assembly GCA_037577295.1). NCBI lineage: Eukaryota > Metazoa > Chordata > Actinopteri > Characiformes > Alestidae > Ladigesia > Ladigesia roloffi. Next base: position 2,617,597 of record JBBKCR010000122.1, read on the forward strand.
GGAAAAATCACTTTGGTTCACTAAAGACTCTCAAAATGTGATGATTATTTAAAAACCTCAAGTGAAAAGTCTCAGTTGCACAATTCTTCAGGGAACAAAAAGATTATTCGGCTGCTCCCAGTAACACTTTGATCCCTTTATTAGTCATTGAGCTGTCAGATCAGACAAGTGACAAGCATCTTTTCTGTCCTATGTAAAGACGGTGAAATTGGAAATCACATCTCAGCCCAAATTAGAGCCAGGCATTATACACTCTGCCCATTCCTTTTAATTGCTGTTGCTATATTACCCACATTTTCAGCCAAAATGACTACATATTAAATCTGAAATTAGTATAAAATTCACAGCCCCCTTCTTTTTGCACATTGGCTTCACAGAGAACAGCTTAACACCTAGGGACCACTTTCTTCTGACAATGAGAAAAATATCTACTTTAGATAGTGACCAGGAGACACACTTCAGGTGGAGCAAAGTATGATAGGGAGAGTGAAAGGTGGTAAACTGTATTAAAATTGACTTTGACTTCACCAGAGCCTTGTGATTCATCAGCAAAGTGTCAGGGAAAAAAGACCATTCTTAAGTCGTATCCCTCCAATGGAAGGCTGTACATTTAACAAAGGCCTCTCGAACACTTTTGTGACTAACTTTTGTGTTTAGACTACAGAATGTTTACAAGAAACAAATAAGTGGAGCTGGCAGAGGGGCATGTTACTGACACCTTGCACTCAGGTACTTGTCAACATTGCTGTCAGCTTAAGTGTAAACCTTCTGGCGTGTTTCTTGACACTTCACTTAATGTTATCTGAGCCCTTCAAGTCACTCAGGCCTGCAATACATTTGCAAAGCGATTCGTTTTAATTCCAGCTTAGGGAACAGGATCATGCGAAGCTCAGTAAACAAGCCTGTTTGGTGCTCGGCTGAAATGGTTATTACAATTTGTGTAATGTACACCTCCTGGAATAAGCACTGTACTCCTGAGCTTTGCGACTATAATCTCATCACACAAATGGTTGCATGGTGAACATTATATTTAAGGCTGATTCAATGGTACAGCAAGCAGAATTTTATCTTACACTTGGAGTTGAGGTAAAACAGGTATTAGTGTTTAAATTTACTGAGTGGTAAACTATGTACCTGCTTTAACTGTGGTTTTATGGACCTAGATTGAAATAAAATGAACCTATGTGTCAAATGTTACTGCTGTAATATAGGCTGAAGTTCACTCTAACTATGTGGCCAAAGGTTTTTGGACACCTCAAATAATTGTTGTGTTCACTGCAATAGGATATCATTTTTGTATGACATTTCTGACCTGCTACATCTGCCCCAGTCAACTGTAAGTACTGTTATAGGGAAATGACAGCAACAGCTCTCTAATTAATTAGTAAATTACACATTCATAAAATGGGGTTGCAGAGTTGTGCAGCACATAAATGCCTCTTATCTTCTGGTGTATCACTTTCTACTGAGTTTCTGAAGCAGCTTTAGATTAATGGCATGACTTTGCAATAGTAACAGGTTTATAGGTATGATGGTCATCTATTCACATATGTTTGACTACATATGTTAAATTGTTGTAGCATTATATAATGTATGACTGTATGTAGAATTGGCTAGGTAATTCTACATACAGTAACTATGGTACTAATTACTAAGCTAAAACAATCAGAATCAGATCCAGGAGGAAACTGCTTATGTTATGACTGCACAGACCCACAGATGCACAAAGACAAGCACAATATAAAATACAGTATGAATCAAAATAAAAGTCAAAAGTAAACTCTTGAGAAATACAAGCCATGAGGTCCTTCGACAGACTTTGCTTGTGGATGTAGCCCTCAGGGGTGAAATTATTACGCATGGCTTGTATAAAACCACCCTGGGAGTCTGTAATATAGTTTAATAGGAGAAAAAACTGTGAAATATGTTAAACAAATGACCGAAAGCCTTACAAACAAGGCAGGACAGAAAATCTCATTGAAAGAACTTATTGATGGGCCATTAGTTCTCCTCTTTGGGCAAATTAATAACCAAGCATTCATTAGGTAGAACAATTTACACTTCGGTGTTTAAGTTCATGGATTTTTTTTGCTAAAATCCTATTTCCTTGCCATGTGAATTTGAAAAGCAATTTTCATAGCTTAGTGTGACAGTGGCGGTTTTTGGCCACCGTCTTTTGTGTTCGGTATTTTGGTTTCTATTTCTGTCTGTGGGTTTAGGGACTTTTATGTTGACACTTTGTAGTAGGTCACATGGTTTTGGGAGCACGTGTCTGTTA
>JBBKCR010000122.1:2628072-2641149 GCA_037577295.1 Ladigesia roloffi
CACACACACACACACACACACACACACACACACACACACACACACACACACACACACACACACACACACATCTAATTTATCTAATTTATCTTATTACACTAATAATCTAATTTATTGCGCTCTGGATTTTTTTGCACTTGACTTGGATTTAGATTTTTCCAAGCACTTCTATGTGCATGTACAACCTTAAGTCTACATGGAAATGCTTGGAAAAATCCAAGATAAATGTGCCATACACTAAATTCTGGATTTGAGGCTCAGAGTTTATTTGACTCATTAGCACTTAATCCAAGTCAAGTGCAGAAAATTCCAGAGCGCAATAAATGAGATGACCCTTCAAACCTCTCAGGCTGTTGTGCTTAAACTGCACAGCTAAGGGCTTTTTAAAGCAACTGGCAGAGAATATGAAACTACAGATTAAGGGCCAAAAAAACCAAGACAGAACTATAAAAATATCTACCTGTTTCTTGTTTCTTTCACTTTAAATAATGTCACTAAAGCTGGGCATACACTGCGATTTTTGGCCCGTTTTAAGACGATTTTTCACTCGTGCGACCATTTTGGGGATCGGCCCCAATTTCGGCTTAATCGTGTGTCTTGCATCGTGTAGTGTACATGGGGTAACGAGAAGCTTTTAAAACTCACGACCAGCTCCCGATCAACAATCGTGTGGTCGCAAGAAAATCAAACTTGTTTGAATCCTGGTCGCCCCTCGTGAGGGCATCGCACTGTTGAAGCAGTGCCATGAGCCAATTTAACACAACCCCTCCCACTGCGTATGCGTAAACACAGAAATGGAAGTGAAAAATGTGGAGTAGCATGGACATAAATGATGTCGTAGAACTTCTACAACTTTGGCAAGCTCATCCGAGACTTCTGTAATTTAATTAACCTGTTAATTTTTAACAGTTTATGTCGAAATATATATCGTTATTGTTCAACATGGGGGGAAAATTATCGAGATAACATTTTTGACATATCGCCCAGCCCTACCTACCACCAAATGATGAAGAATTCAGTAACATGCGAAAAGCCACATGTCAGAAGTGTGGAGTTCCACTTCCACTCCTGACAGAACACATCAAGTCTTGGCTAATGTGAAAACCAGTGAGCTTGAAGAGAGAAAATGTAAAAATTTTTAATATTAGCTTTTGTGAGCATGTTGTATTGTATTAAACAACATATATATTTTTTTAAATAATACTGTTCTTGCCTGGAACTTCTTAACAGCAAATATGCAGGAATGTCCTGTCTACACAAGTATGTTTCCTACTGATTTCATCGAGGTACATGCTTCCTCATGTGTGGAAATTTATCTGTTTTTATAGCTTTTTTTCTCATTTCTGTATTTGTTTAATGTGCTGTGCAGTTGTAACACAAATCATTTCATGAGGGTAGGGCAGGAAAAGAGGAGATGCATGAAGGCATTGTAACTGAGGAAGAGAAAGCAGCAATGCCTGGACCATCCAGAAGTTCTGCAGCGGTTACAGATGGTGGGTGCTGCTCAGGCTTAGCAGTGCCATAGGAAAGTTAAGGGGGATACAATATTATATTTGAATGTTAAGTGATGTTGACAGCAAGCTTCAATAATAATACAACCTCATTAGGCTGGTTAACTGTTAGAGACCCCACCAAGACCAAATCTCAGTGTGCTGGCAGTTGAAACAGAGCATGAAACAGAGCATGGACATCAGAAAAAGCCATGCTGAGCAGGACATGACACTAATCTCCTTCTACAAGCGACCTAATGTGGAATGGGGACGACCCCTGAATTACAAACTTGGTTTGTAGCTCCAATTATAAGCTCCAGTTGTCCAAAAGTAAATATTTACTCTGTCTTTATTTTGTCAAACCAAACCTTACATTGTGTTACAGGGAATATTGCTATTGGAGAGGTTGTAACTCTTTTTTTATTTCTCAACATGCATAGAAGAGCTGAAGTCAGGGTTTGGCATACATTTTGGTATGTACCTCCATTCAGGAGGGGTTGTCAACTCCAGTCAGTCCTCGTGTCTGAGTCAGCGCCCCTAGGTGCACTACATAAATCTATATTTGTGTGTGTGTGTATATGCAGTATGTATATGTATATGTATAATGTGTATATGTATGTATGTGTCCATATTTTAAAATATGATATTCTGTCCACAAACGTTAATGGTATTTTAATAGATTTGCTTTATCTTGAAAGTTCAAAGGGTTCTTCTATTAATAATGTCTAGAGTCTCCAGTCCATCACAAAACATAAATGCATTCACTTTCACATTCATACCTAGTGGAAAGAGTAATGTTAACCTGCATGTATTTGTACTCTTTAAGGAGGCCTATTACCTTTGATTGTTGTTCTTAATTCATGTTTTTAATGTCTTAACAGGAAATACATGGCTTTTTGAAGGGGAGCCTGGCCATTTAGTCTCCTCAGCCTCTCACTTTCTTGTGGAAAGTGACATGTTCATGGTGGTGGGGAGAGTGATAGTCCAATCCTTTCTTCATGGAGGACCATGTCTGCAGGGACTCAGCCCTGCTGTTGTACATGTTCTGCTTAGCGGGAGTCCAGAAACTGCCACGGTTACACTGGAGGACGGTCCAGACCTGGACATCAGAGAAAAAATCAGGCTTGTGTGTTTGATTAAAATATTATTTCAGTAATATGTTGTACAACGGGATACCATTAAATGGTGTTTCCATTGTTTTTGATGAGTGATGTTATATAGCGTATTTTCTTGAAGTTTGAAGAAGGATCTGTGCTGTCCGATAAGGATAAATAAAGCGTCCAGGCTGATTGGCTGATGCGTGGGACCTCCCTTCCCTAACTGAGAACAACAGGAGGTAGCTTTTTGAGAAGCTATTGGTCCATGCTGTGAGTGAAAGTTTGTCTGTCCAAACATAAGTCACAGTTCATGTTTCTTGTTTTTTTATCCTGTGAGTAATGTTTTGGTTTTAACAGGTGATAGGACGTGTCACAAGGCAAATAAAGCAGCTGAGACGAGGTATGAAAGAAACCTCAATGTGGACACTGGTGACCCAAAGACCCTACACAGTGGCCTGATCTTTTAGTGTTACATGTGTAGCAAATATTATGGTCCGTACCTGGTTGGCATCTATTACTGTCATTTTCATACTTGTTCTTGTTATTTAGGTCTTCATTCATACACTACCGGTCAGGAGTTTTAGAACACCCCAATTGTTCTGTTTTTTTTTTTTTGTACTGAAATTCAAGTGGTTCAATGTCTCATTATTCATTCTGCAAAAAAGTTCCTCCCAGCTCTGCTGCAGAAGTTCCCGTAAGTTGCTGCACTTATAGGCTGCTCTGCTTTCACTCTTCTGTCCAGTTCATCCTAATGCAGCTCAGTGGGGTTTAAGTCTAGAGACTTCTGGCCACTTCCTGCATGGAGCTGCAGAATTAATTTCCACTTCTGAGAAACTTACAATTTTTAAACCTCTCACAGTTCAGCACTGGCCTTTGTACCATTTCATGCTATTCATTGGACTTGAAATGTTTGAATTTTAATAAGTGCAGAAAAGTCAAATTATGCCTGGACAAATGGCTTGTCGTTTACAAAAGTAATATAGAAAATATACATATTCTTTTTTTCGAATGCACAAACATGTTACAATAACAAAATAGCAAAATTTGACCTCTCTCTCCTAATTAAATGATACAACTCAATGAATGATGCAAAGCTTTCTTTTGGTGTAATACGCATAATCGAGAGGGCTTTAACTTTCTTACAAGCCATTTCTGATTCCAACTGATGAATTACAAGTCAACTTGATTAAGACTTTTCTCAGGCACTGTATATCTATATTCCTCATGAACAATTGTTGAAACAAATAAATCACCTTCCTACAAATAATCACAACAATAAAAACAAGAAATTAAATTAAATGCAATTACTTAAAACACCTAAGAACATAATATAGAAACTGATTATACACAAAAATACCGTGGGGTCAATTCTGATGCATCACAGTGCCCATTTATTAAACGCACTACTAAACAATATGCTAATTGTGGCAGTTAATTTTAAGCAACAATTATGTCAAGTTGTCACAAATAAAACAATGCATGGGAAGGCTTTTGTGTGTTAGTTTCAGTGCAATTTGTGACATGCTATTGTAAACAGGCTAACATTATTTAGATAAGAAATATTTTAATTGCTCAATTTACAGATTCATGGAAAATTACATTGGTAATTAGCATTTTTCCTGCAACTAATTTATTAATAAGTCTACATCAACTATATTGAAGAGAATCGCTTTATTTAAAGTGAATAAAAGGCTCTATTTACTAGAGTTTTGCATTAATTAAGCCACAGTCACACACTGAACTCGTGTGTTAAGTAGCAGGCACTTTCTAAATATTTTGCACTTGTTTTTTTTTCTTCTACTTACACAATTATTTTAGGTATACATAAATCTTTCAAAATAGAGAGGTTTTTAAATATTATTTTTTAGGGAGACAACCCTCAGAAAAAGATGGAGACACCAGTGTTTCCACAAAAAGAGCCAGATATTTACTTATTATAATAGGATATAATAATAATAATAATAATAATATATTTTATTTATTGGCACCTTACAAGCACACAAGGACACAGTACAATAAAACAACTGCAACACACATTAAAAACACAATAACATATAAGATTAAAAGCACATTCAATGTAAACACTTCAAACAGTGCAAATGATTCAAAAAGAGAGATCAAGCTTGAACAAATGATAATTACAAGACCGACTGTAAGGTGCAGTTTTAAATAAATACACAACTAATGTATTTTCACGGTCTGTGTGTAGAAGGCAAAGGGGGAGGATGCACAAAGTAGTACCATATACAGAATTTAATGGAAACAAAAAATAAACACAAGAATCACAAAACAGAAATGAAATACACAAACCCTGACTCTAAACCAAAACGAGAAACACACAACACAAAGAAAAAGAAAACAGGGCAAATAAAATGAAACCAAGACCCATGCTCCTCAAAAGAACAAAGAAAATCAAACCAGGAAATCACACATAGCTTTCCACAAGGCTTCATGACTGGATAACGTGGATACACGCAGTTTATGTAGATTGTACACAACTTTAAATAAAAACGGAAGAACACGAGCCTGCAAAACAGAATAAGGAAAATGGATTAAACATGGAAACCACAGACAACATGTGGAGTGAAGACAACTACAGACTCAAAGACACTGGGAACGGCTGGGGTTTAAATAAGAGGAGAAAACGAGACTCAGGTGGAACTAATGACTAATGGGGCTAGAACACTAGGTAGGGGACAAGGGACCTAAACAGAAACTACACATAAATATAGGGACGAAGCAAAAACTAATATTCAGGATAAGGGGAATGGGTTTTATGAGGTGTGGAGGAGGTGGCTGTTTTAAAGTCATTGCACATAAAGCTAAAGATTTTGAGCCGAAATCGTATTTGATCTTGTCTTCTTTAATCAGGTCTTATTCTTTATTTTTCTTGCAATTATGCTTGCTCAATTATCTCTGATCATGTCTGATTGCTCTACATGATATCATTGATGAGACTAGGCCTGTAACAACAACAAATTTTGCTGGATGATAAATTGTCCCAGAAATTATTGCGATAAACCATAATATTGTCATTGTGTCCATTTCTACTGATGTAATGATAATGGCATAAAAATTCAAATGCACCCATTCAAAGATCCATAAACCTTGACTTCTAAAGATCACATATCCCTGGGAGTGGAAGACATGGTAAGACATACCGTGACTTTGAGTGGCTTAAGGCAGGATCTCTTGGGAGTAGCAATGTGTCAACTGTGCCAAATTCTAGCATGTCCCTATACTTTTTGCCGAGGCAATCGTCTTCGTCTTAATAACTAGAGTTTAGATTCTCTGCCCGAACCCGACACGGGCCGAGCCCAGCCTGGCCCGTGGGTCGGGTCGATATGTCCTGCCGCTGTCCTCGGGCCGGGCCGGGTCGGGCCGTGATCAAGCATTTGATTTTTTTAATCACACGTATAAAATTTTCGGGTTAAATTGAGCTCAGGACGATAATAACAGTTAATGTGTTGGGCCGGACTGGGCTCGGGCACAAGGTGCACTGGCTCGGGTTGGGTTGGGTCTCATTTTTTGGGCCCGATCTCTACCGGGGGGTATTATGGCAAACAAGGGGTATTTGGAAAGCTCTCATTGAACTCAGTTTACCAGAGACTGGTTGCCCCATCTAGAAAAACCGCAAGCAATGAATGCATGTTAAAACCGGACTGGCTCTCTGCACTTCTAAAGGTCTTTCCCCACTTTATTTCATTTCACTGTCCTGCTCTCACTCTCAGTGGCTCAGGGGCTTCCGGGGGGTGTGGTGAGGCTCCAGTGGGCCGGAGCTGATCTGAGAACAGTGCTGGCTGGGCTCTCCGACAGTGAGTAAGACGCTAGAAGTGTTGAGCAGCAGGTCTGAGTTAAGTGTGTCAGGCAGTGGGTGGGGACTGTGTATTAAGCCCATCCAACCTGAAGCATTTAATTTTTCAGAATGTTGAACTTGCACTGAAGACATAATTTTGGTTTACTAAGTTTGGTTGTGATTCTGGTGGATTTGTTTGCAGTTAAAATCTGATTAAAATATTAAACAACAGTAAGAATTCTTGCTTTTGTAACAAAACAAATACACAAAATTAGGCAATTATATAACTTTTCAATTTACGGTTTGTACCTATGTGCATTAAAGACTGAGGTCCTGGAACTGAGTAGGTCCGTCGAGCAATACATCCTACATGGACCATTCTGTTAATAACACCAGTGGTGTCAACACGCTGCATGGAGGCTCTGACATGGTTACACTGCACCCCCAGTCCTCTGGCTTGCAGGAGGGCCTTCATCAGTGGATACCCAGAGTTAGGCTGACTAGATTTAATTTCTCTCACACTCTGATCTAACTCTTCATCTGTCTGTAGAGTGCCTTCACAGAGAGATCAGACTCGTTATACTGATCGCCTGGACATCCCCAAGAGTTTAGCTATACAAGGCACAGACATATTAAGTTCCAGAAGTTTGCTAAGTTAGTCTGGGGATATGGTCATCCATTGTCACCCAGCTGGTCCTTGCTCGTACTGTACAACTGCAATGTTTTGCTCCCGTTTCTCTTTTTCCAAATTGATGCGACTGTGTAGTGTCACTGTGTCTAAAATAGCTGGACAAACATTTACTTGACTTAACGCAGCATTAAAAAGTTCTTGAGTACAAGTGAACTCTTAAGAAGTCCAGGTCCAGAGGCATGCGTCCCAGTATAAGCTCCAAAAAAAAAGGATTAATCAGTTCCTAGAAGAGAAAAAAAGTAAAAGACAGATAGAAAAGCAAATCCATGATAAGATCTGGTGCTTGGCATGTGCAATTTGTAATAATTGCTTCAGCTACTTGAACAGTTAAAAATCCGATGCCTATTAAAAATGATTACACGGCTCGTTTCCGTTCTGGCTGGTAGTTGCGTGGAATGTGGCATCTTTTCTCTCACGCTTCTGCCCCAAGGTGGATATAAAAATAAATATTAAGCTGTACGAAAACAATAACTACTGAGGAAAGAGTGTTGCATGAAAGCTAATTAATGGTAACATCGTAATAATTACATTGACTTTAACCAGTTACAGTGGTCCACAACAGCAGTTTAAGAAGTGTGCTACACTGAGTAAATACTCAGAAATTACCTAGGTTCCATTATAATAAATTGTAGGCTTCAGAAACCGTCCAACACAGGCTTGTATTTGGAAAAGTCACAGAGTACGAGAACTGTAGTGTTTATGTAAACAAAGGTATTTGCATAATACATACCAAAATAGTCTGTCAGAAAACAAACACACAAAACAAAAACTTTTGTATTAGCAAAACAATCTATAGCAAATTTGTCATGTTCAGTGAGAAATTTCCAAGCACACACCCTACACACACCCTTCACCCCCCCATTAAAAGTTCCATGTAGATATTGTTCAACAAATCCCGTTAATAAGCAATGTGTCGGGAACTTACTTCCTGAACATTACGAACATAATTGGAAAAAAGGACTCACCGAAGAAGCATCACCGGCGTTGGTCGCCATGGCAGTGGAGACAAGAATCGATTGCTTCGTCCTGGTTGCCCTGATGTTGACCCTGTATCTTTTGAAGGTGAATTTGTATCTTTTGACACTGAATTTTTTTACACCAATTTTTTTAAGACATTGATTTTTTTCTACACTCAATTATTTTTTTGAAAAAAAATCACAGGTAAAAAAAAATTTGATGGAAAGTCTGATTTTGATGATTTTGAAACTGATGGCACAGAAATACTTCCAGATGCGGAATAGCTTTTTGATTGTGCTGCAAAATCAGGACCGCATCGCCTTAATGGGTGGTCAATGGAATGCTATCTCCCGAGCCTGGCTCTCTCCCCTTCTAGTATTGATTAAATTCTGGATGCACAACTCTCACTGAGAAACCTTCCCTGTCAAAGACAAAAGTATCTGATGCTTCTGACAAATTATATCTCCAACATTACTAGTGACAGTGAAAGAACTAAATAGTTCTAAACAGACAAGTATGACAAGAAATCTGACAATGAAAAAACAGATATACACAAATGTAGGTAGAGGTGAAGCTGTCAGAAATAAAATTGCACGCTAAATATACCTGTGCCTTTTGAACAGCGATTACTTCTATATTACTTAGTATTTGGGGTTCCAAATTGCTTAAAGCATTGCCATTGCTGTCAGTTGTCAGTTGTAATGATGAATTGAAAAAATGCATCAGAAAAGATGTGTAGAATATGTAGAATTTCCTGATTATTGAGGTAAAAGCTTTTACATTTATTGTCCAGGGAAAACTGCAAAGGGACATTTGAACAATATTCATTGTTGCAAACAGTGTAAGGAAGCTAGTAGTTGCTAGTAAGCCTGTTATCATTTGAATAATGATGGTCAATGACCTTGTGATTCCTTAAACAAACATTAATTATTTGAAACTTCAGCATTACTGGCCAAACTTTGCCTTTAATTACATGTAAATCAGTAAGTTGTTTACTTTTAAATTTCAATTCATAATGTGGATGATCAGACAAGTGTTAGAAATTTAATGAGCTATTAAGTGACAGCCTTAGAGAGGAAACGGTTAACTAGTTCATTTACATTTAAAGGGCAGCCTTTTAATACAAGGTCATTTAATCGGATATCAGACATGCACTGCAGTTTATGAATTAAATGGATAAGTGGTACCAACATGTAGTGGGCAAAAAATGATGGATGGTAGTTTAATCAGACAACTGACAATGCACAGAATGATCGTATTATCCGTGTGCATCTAAACAAACTCAATGTTGTCACTACAAACAGAGGGTCAGTAGGCTAGCACTGATAAGGTGAACACTAGTCAACCATAAAATGCTTCGTAAGAAAGCTGACCCTGCCCTAGGTTGCTTTTTTGGCAGCATTCATGCCATTCTTGTCAGCACAACCCAGAATAATACAATTAGAGTAAAAGTCCAGTGTCTGTCTATAAATTACTGGTTGAGCAGCCGAACATTTTAGGCACTTCACATTCCAAAGAGCATTAGGACAGTCACCGCTCCATTGCTCAATCACGCCGCCTCTGCGATGAACAGTGGGAGGCCAATTAGACTGCTCCGTTCACGCCAGAGATGACAGGAGGTTCTTCTACTCCCCGGGAAATGAACTTCGTCTGTGGCTGAAAGGGCCATAAAGGCAAATTATTAGGCTTTCAAGTCTTATGGAGAGCAAACTTCAGAGAGGGGGTTTTAAAAAATGAGCCCACAGATCACTTTGAGCATCTATTGATTCAGGAGCAGGCTTTATGTCCCTGTTTAGACAAAGTGCTTGCAGCAGGGAACCAAGCGCACAGCAGTGAAGATGCTTTGATAGACAGCCCCAGACTACTAAAAAGCCCCAACGGACTGATGAAGGTGGCAATCCACATCATCTACATATTGTTTTCATTTCCCAACAGCCCTCAAGGGTTGAAAACATTTTAATATGAGAAGCCCCATTCTTCCTTTAAAGGACAGAAATAGTCTACAAATGGTGTTCTAAGCAGAGGAAACATCTTCAAGGCAGTGATGTTGAAAAACTGCATGGATATGGACCAGGGCTGATAAAATAAAAATAAGTATAAAACTGCATTTTTCTTTTTTAAAAAATGCCTAGTCTAGCTATGTGCCATAATCAGTAAAAACATCAATAACATAAAAAAACCATAGTATTTTTGAACACCAAAATAAACCACACCAAAATGTTTAAATTAGATGGGTAAATAGTTTTCAGAATTTGTAGATGCAAAATAATATAACTTTTCAGTTTTTTAATATACATTTTAATAAATAAGATCATAAACTAACAAAAGGGTTTCCATTTGACTTTGCAATTCATTGAATGCATGAAATTAAGACAAAGGAAGGCAAACATTGTTTTATATCAATTCATATGCAGCAATGCCAATTAAATTATCTTCTTTCTCCTTTTACCAGTTCCTTCCTGCCCTCGCCACACATCACACAGTATTCCCGAGCTGGAAGGGTGAGGATTAGCACTTCTTTACACTTTTCAAACTGCTGCTAACACTAACATGTAGGACAACACTAAATGCCAGTTCTGTTACATCAGCCAATTCCCAAATCACAGATTAATGTTGCCGCTAGCAGTGTACTGGATGATGAGGGGAGAGGGAGGACCATTCAGAGACAGCAAGGCCAATTATGCTGTGTTGGACACCTGGCTGACCATCACCAGGGGATACATCCAGACTACATTACCAATACTTATGACATGTTTAAGCTACATAACAAACTAAACAAATGTAGCCAACACTTGAATATCACAAGTCCCGTAAAGAGCACTTTTCATTTGTGTAGCTGGAACTACTGTCGTACTGAAAACATGAGCTTTACTGCAGACACAACCTTAGACACGGTGTCAAATGACTTCACTCAACAAAGGCTGAATTAATCTCTACACTGTACTCCTTCCTTGGTCAAACAAATTTAGAACAAATATTTCCCTCAGTACAAAGTTGCATCATCTCAGAATGTGAGCTGCATCACACCTGAATTGCATTCATTATCCCCAGCAGTACAGATTTTTACTGCCATTCAAAGCTGTTACAAACTGCCTATTCAGACGCACTCCGGTGCTGCAATCTAATTCAACTATGAGCTGTTCTCTCCTGTGATTATTCCTCTTTGCATGCACAGAAGTGAAAAAATGTCTACATTCTTTCAAAACTGCTGACAAGATAATGGAATGGGCTGTGCAATTTATATTAACTAATAATATGTGAGGGTAAAATCCTCTCCAAAGTCTGAATAAAATCTCTATCTGCACCAGGGGAAATACACTGGATGCTGATACTAATTGTAACATTTCCATATGTAACTCACAGATGTTCATGTGATAATTTGAACAAGTGGCACATTGCACCACAGATGCAATCAAAATACATGATGATAATTTGAAATGAATGCAAATTCGTTTGGTGAAATACTGGCAAATGAAAAGATTGCATTGAAATGAAAAGATGTATTGCAGTGCCATAATATGCAAAAAAAGCATAATCTTAGTAAAAAAAAATTGTATGTAAAATAATGTGTCAAATAGAACTGAAACAGATTTTTTGGAACAATGCCATTGAAAGGCCGCATTTTGTTCCCAAAAGAAACTCCTAATGAATGGTTGTTTTAATGGAACTTAATTGTTGTAAATAAGATGTGGTGTTACATCCTCCCCATGGTGGAAAAGGTCTGCACAAATGAAGAGATTTTGGCTGGAACTGAACATCCAAGCCAAGAACCATCTGGCAGTGCAGAGGGTCATGAATTTGTCCTCATAAATCCAAGTCTGTTGTTTTGTTACTTTTGCAGTACATGGGCTGTGAAAAGCTGTCATGGTTTCTTCAGCTGGGAGAGCTGGTGGATCTAACCCACCTACATCCAGACAAATGAGCAAAAGGCTGCTGAGTGGAAAAGCTCGACAGCATTGTAAGTACACAGAGCCGGTGAGTACATCTCTGATTATCACTTCAAAGTCACAGTTAATTTACATGTGCTGTAAGTGTTGTAACGTTTAGTGTTGTAATCTTGGAACAAATATAGAAATTCCAAAAAGTGTGCAAATTCCTTAGTTTTAGTAAGTACAATAAACGATCATTTATTTGGATCTCTGTCCCTCTGTGTGTGTGTCTCTCTGTCTCTCTCTCTCAATATATACATATCTATACTCTATACATATGTTATATGTACAACTTACATGTTATAGTTATAAATTAAATTTGCTTCTCATATATATCCTTTTCCTTATCTATACCAAGGGTAATTTTTGACCTGTAAGTACATTTAATAATTTTAGGGAAGTGTCTAAAAACTGATTCTGCTGATTCCAACAGCTAACTAAGCTGCCTTAGTTAAAATATATTCATACCTCTGGTCAAAAATAGGTTTTGTTGATTACCAGAGTGTAAATAATTAGGGCTGGGTATTGTTGCCGAATTCGATCCGATTCCGGTTCACAAGGTCATGATCCGATTCCATTCTCGATTCGATCAGATTCGATTCGATATCGATATATTTACAACTTTCTTTGTGTTAATACTGGTTTGAGTGGAGGAGATCCCTTTGTTGACTGACTGTACTGTAATATTACGTGTGAACAGTAGACTTTGCCAATAAGTGTTTATTTTATAATATTACAGTATTGTCTTTTTAAATTAAAACATCTTCTGCATATTAATAACATGAATAACTGTAACTGTTGACAGGAACAGTGTGTGTGTGTGTGTGTGTGTGTGTGTATGAGGAACAGAGAGAGAGGGAGAGTCAAGAATGAAAAGATTCTAGGAAGAAAATAACTTCCAGGTTTTATTTAAATTCTTACGTTCATAACAATGATTTAACAATGAGTTAATAGCCCTGTGTTGAAAATGACTATTTGACAATTAAAACTTCTTCTTCCTCTTTCGGAAGCCTCTTGTCTCCACCTAGTCCTATCTTCTCCATCCTCTACCCTTACACCAACTAACTTCATGTCCTCTTTCAGCACATCCATAAATCTCCTTTTTGGTCTTCCTCTC
>JBBKCR010000122.1:2650024-2663816 GCA_037577295.1 Ladigesia roloffi
AGTTCGGCGGGCCGGATTAAAAAGCCCAACGGGCCGTATATGGCCCGCGGGCCGTAGTTTGCCCATGTCTGGGCTAGTCGATTCTAAAGTGAATGAAAAGAAAAAAACAAAGCCAGATGAAAAAGAAAGCAAAGCACAACACATATCCCCTGAGTAGGCACATTTGTATAAAAACTGCACTGTACCATCAGTACAATGGTTTGAATAATCATTCGTATGCAAGGCATTTGGCTCAGCTGAGTTGGGGCCACTGATTGGAATGAACTCAGCTAATTGCCTTTAAGGAAACCAAGGGAGGAATAAATCAACTGGTAAGATTAATATTGAAATCCATTACAGAGAAATATAGAATAGTCAGTTATAAAAGCAACAGTGCAGTTCATGAATATCTTCTCTGTCGTGACAAAACGTCTCCTCTGTGAAATGGAAACTTAATAGGTGAAGTGAGAAATGTTCCTAATGTCAATGTATGTTAATGTAATAAGGTAAGTGATTCTCAGATTCTTCTTTTGGTCTATTTGTCAGAAATAGAATTATGAAGTTGTCATATGAACTTAGGGGAACCTAACTACAATAGATTTCAATTATATAATATATTTCTATTAGTTTTTTTTATGTTTGGGACCTTTCTGCTACCGCTGAATAAACAAAGCAATTTCTGCATGTTGCCAGCAAGTTGCCAGCAACAGTGCTTTTGACCGATTGTTGCAAGTAAATCTATTTAATTGCTGTTTAAAACACAGTACTCAGGCTTCTTTGTTTTTCTTACAAAGAAGAGGAAATTTTATTAAGATCATACATTTCGAAAAACATACTATATGTGGAAACCGTACTTTCACAACTGTATAAGCTTGTTGGAGATCACATGTCAAAACTGTGGGCAATAATATGGAGTTGCCCCCTTTGCAACTATAACTGCTCTCACACTTCTGGAAAGATGGCCAAAAGGTTTTGAAACTGTTCTGTTAAAATTTGAGACTGATCAGTCAAAAGTGTAGGTCAGATACTTATGGCAGATAAAAGGTCACAATCGATGTTCCAATTAAATACAAACTTGCTCATTTTTGTTAAGGCCAGGGCTCTGCAGGCCACTAGAGCTTCTCCACCTCAAAGCTCACTTTATGTGCCTTTATTTCACAAATATAGATATCTAACACACAGAGAATGTCTGAGATTATTAAAGTAATTAGCTTCAGTTTGCATTGTGTGACATATCATTGGCTTAAAAATTGCTCATTTACCAGAAAAATTTGTAAAAATAAATAAAATGTAGATGACAAAGACTAGATTCAATGTTTATATTAAACTAGTAAAGTGACAACAACTCTTTTAATTAATAATTGTGCAATTTCTAAGCTAATATACCCACAACTGGAGGGCTGTAGAATATGACACCACCTTTTCCCACTGGCTGGAGGATTGTAGACCAGACATAAACATGCTTAGAAATAGTGTAAAACAAATGTTTTTAAAAAATGACTGGGACAGGAACACCCTTCCAGGAGTAAAAGTCAGGAAAGCAAAGTGTTCCAGCTGAGGCCATTGTATTTGTAGAGGAAAAACACATTTCTTACACAGAGACAAACCATCAAAATGATTTACAGTGATTAACAAAATGAAACACTGCTGAAAGTAACGTCACAAATGCTTGGTACCAACTTCATTTGGCATAACTGCTGCATTCTTTCATAAATGCTGGGATTCTAAGCTACTTTTGGAAGTTTTGTATTACAAATTACATGTGTTGAGCATCTATGATGTCCAAGTACTTTGCTTCAATGATCTTTGGCAGCATGTGGTTCCTTAAAAGGAGATGAAATGAGTGTCATTATAAATGCTCAATTCAACGAGCACCATTGCATCTATTTTCCTCATAGTGAATCATTCTCAGCATGCAACATGAGTCACTACCCAGCATGAAGTGTGAATACTATTTCATTGTTTGACACAGAATAACAAAGTGTAACCCACTGCCCACTCATGAATATTTGTTAGAAAGGCTTGTGCTACACATGGTGTACAGGTATGGGAGAATGAAAGACAGTGTTACAGGGATTTACTGGCAAATTTAACCCTCTTAAACCTAATCAGTATACACTGAACAGCCAATACATTAAAACCAACTCTCCAATATTGTGTAGGTTCTCCTAGTATCTTCAAAACAGCTCCTAGTGTCTTCAAAATGTTAGCAGCGTGTCCTGTATGTTGTGAGGTGGAGCCTTCATGGATGGACTAGCTTGTCCAGCACAACCCATAAAAGCTAAACTGGACTAAGACCAGCAAATTTGGAGGACAAATCAACACCTTGAGATCTTCTGTATGTTCCGCTGACTATTCCTGAACAGTTTTTGCAGTGTAATGCTGAAAAAGGTCACTTCCATTAGGGAATAGTGTTGCCATAATGGGGTATACTTAGCAATATATATTAAAAAGGTGGTCCATCTCAAAAGAACATACACATGAATACCAGTTTCCCAGCAGAGGATTGCCCAGAGCATCACAAAACCTCCACTGAGGCTCAAGAAAATATGATTAATCAGACAAGGCCACCATTGTTTGCTGCTGCATGGTCCAGTTCTGATGATCACATGTGGACTGTAGGCATTTTTGGAAGTGGACAGCAGGCAGATACCCTGCAAATGATGGTGCACTGTGTGCTCTGACACCTTTCCATCATTACGAGCTTTCATTAAATCAGCAGTTTGTACTGCAGTTGCTCTTCTGTTAGACTGGACCACCTTCACTGAACACCAATCAGCCTTAGACACCCAAGAACCTGTCACTGGTTTTGCAGTTTACATTCTTTGTGGCATTTTTTATATGTACTAAAAAAAGTGACCATGCTATCATATGTGAACTCACCACAGCACAGAGTATAAAAAATTTCCTCTCTAATAATCCCAATCAGCAAGCAAAGCAGCGGGCAGCCAGGAGCACAGTGCCCGGGTAACAGTGTGTGGGGAACCTCAGTGGTGACACTGGCAGTCTTGGGATTCAAACCTATGGGTTCCTGATCACAGGACGAACACCTAAACCATTAGATTGCCAGCTGCCCCAGATCTGTCATGTTGGAGATGTTATGACACAGATGTGACCCAGATGTCTACACATCACAATTTAAGCCTTATATCAGACAAGTACACTTTCCCAAATTTACTCTTGGCACATTTTTTGCCTTAATCATTAAGATAAACTCAATGATTGACACCTGGAAACAGGTTTATCCTACAGTGGTCTCTTTTATAATATTCTGAACAATCTATTAATGAAGATATTAGAAATGGTGACTAGATTCTAAACATTCTCCCTTTTCAGCATATCATTTTTTGCACAAGTGTTGTTAGAAAAGTGGACTTTTTATGAAACAGCGATGAAATATGGTTACACGCCCCAATATTCTATAAATACTTGATTCGTTATTGATAATAATCGCAATAATCATTTCCTCCAATGAGCAACGTCAGCAGTAGACTGTGGTTGCCAAGCAATTAATTTTTTAATAACTTTCCTCAATGTGTGCAGTCATATGTGCATGTTTATGTCAAATTCTACTCATTTTGGCACTGGAACTATTTATTTTATGAATGATGAGCTCAGTGTAATGGATGTGTTGTAACTGAGCAATATGGTTCCGTACCTGACAGGAATGAGGAGGATCATGAGCAGGGGGAAGATCATCTTCATATATGGCAGTGGGTACATCCCAAAGGCACAGAGGATGATCAGCTGGATCAGCTGTAGACCTGTGAAGTAGTGAACTTTCCTCTGAGGCACTCGGCGAATGTAATGTGTGGGTGGATAAGAAGTCTCCGAGGGGGGGAGAGAGGGAGAGGGAGGGGGGGGAGAGGGAGTGGGAGAGGGAGAGAGAGAGAGACAGAGAGAGAGAGAGATAGAGAGAGAGAGAGAGAGATTTTTTAAGATTTGTACATAAATTCAAATGCATCCTGCACACAACTTAGTAAATAAACCCTTTCAAGCTACATGTGTAATTAACTGCATGGATGAGTGGAAGCACAGACTGCATTAGTTAAGAAACAGACTGCACTGCATTAATTAAAAAGTGTGTTTATATTGCAGGGCTATGGAATTAGAGGATAACCTTTACATGGTAAACATAACTACTATTTTTCCCCCAAAACAATGCATAAAAATAATTAGAATCCCAGCACAAGGGTAGCAAAATGCATGCTAGTTAATAATCAGAGGACAAGTTTATTAAAGTGAATAGGGGCTGTTTAACTAAAAAGGGTAAAAAGTGATAGCTGGAATATCTGCTGAGAGAGGAAGAGCAACAAACACACACAAGCACGTGCATGTACCTAGCAAAGGCATTTGTGCTTCTGATGAAACAGGGTTCATTTTAAAATTGAGTTAGGGTTATGTTTTGGATTGAGGATAAAGAACAAAATTTTCTCCCAGAACTCTAGCTTGCTACATCTGTCTCTGCATGGGCCTGTATCTTGCAGGGTAACAGAAAAAATGATCCAAAACAAACACCAGCCCCTGAAGCAGGTGCCCTTTACTTTGGCAAAGACCTGGCTGGTAGAAGAAGACTAGTGCAGCTAAGCCCTCTCTCCTTTTCAAATGAATAATTCATTAAATAAGGTTTAAAAAATAAGGTGGCATCCACACTGTTTACTTGTGGTTTACCAATGACTAAAGGCCGTTTATTCATGATTTCTGTGGACTGAAGAACAGCACCAGAACATAATAAAAATAAAAGAAGGCCACGAATGGGGCTCATTTATGCAAGCTTGTACAAAGCCTGTCTATGAATGAAGTAGTTCCTCATTCAAAAAGAAATCCAGGCTGGAACATTCCATGTAAGTGCTAAGAGCTAAACTGATGTTGGCTTCATAAGACGATATTGGTAAACATATGACATCATGAAAAAGGCAAACTCAAGCCGTGTAAGGAACAGGAAAGGTGTGTTTGCAGCTTAATTTTCATATAGGTGTCATGACCTCTCCTGGGTCCCAAAGGAAAGCAGGCTTGTCCACACGATTCCATGTTCTCAAATCTTTTTATTTGCATGAACACAGACAAAAAGGACAAGACACACTTAGAACTAATAACACTCAACGACATAATGACACCAAGGAACTTATACAGTGCGGGCTATGATGCCCTGATATTCTCTGCAGGTATAACCAGTGATTGGAATAACGGCGCTATAAATAAACGGCGTTACTAACGGTGATACTTTATTCAGTAATGAGTAATCAAACCAGTTACTGTTTCCCCCGTTACAGCGCCGTTACCGTTACTGACAATAAAATGCGCGTTACTATAACTGAGAACACTGAAGCGATTTTCATCTCTGGGCTGTGTGTGTGTGTGTGTGTTCGGGGCCGGGGCGGGACACATTACCAGTGAGGATGATTGGTGTATCTGTACACGTGGTTCGCATATGTGGCCCCTAAAAACACACTGACCCCCCTCGGCCCCCTTGGTAATTTTAGTCTAGAACCACCACTGTCCAGGAGTCACAACGATGGCAAGTTCAATTTCAAAGGCAGCTTCTGCAAACTGGAAGTTTAAAAGCTACTTTTCCCTCGCTGAGTTGAAAGGCAAAAATGTGACGTGCAACTTATGCTCAGGAAAAAAGCTTCTCTCTGCGTTGGTGATTAGTGTACAATGTTTTATATTTATTTTATATTAAATTTGATTTATTTTTTAAGTAATGCGAAAATTACTTTGCCTGGTAATTAGTTACTTATACAGTGATGTAACTCAGTTACTAATGCAGTTACTATTTGTGAGAAGTAACTTGTAACTATAACTAATTACTTTTTTAAAGGTACTTGCCCAACACTGGGTATAACTAATTCTCACTAATGAGATGGAGGGGCGGCGTAGGCTCGGAGCAAGGCTGCCACTTTCCGCAACTGAGCGATAGACTCAGCCACCTCTCGCTTGAAAACCTCCAGCTCCAGAGAGGGGAACGAAATAGCCGCCTTTGCTGACGCCAACGTCAGCCGGCTCCGTGCAGGCTCCCGCGCCTGCTTCAACCTCTCAGGGAGCGGATCACGGAGAAACACCAGCGGGAGCCCCAAAAGAGCCACCTCCTCCGACCTCAGTGTCGGGGGGCTCATGGCAGGTTTAAATCCCTGCTGCCTCCTTGCTGGCGGCGGAAACCACGGCCCAGTGCGGTCACTGGCCTCCAAGCCCTGGCTTCGCTGCGACAGAGAGCGTGTAGACTTCTCCCTCCGCTTCTCGCCAACAGCGCCTTTATTTGGTCAGCATGTTATTCTGTCGTGAACTCCCCTGGGTCCCCAAGGAAGGCAGACTTGTCAATGTTCTCAAATCTCTTTATTTGCATGAACACAGTCAAAAAGGACAAGACACACTAATAACACACAATGAGACAATGAGTGATAAAGTGAGGGCTATGACGCCCTGATATTCTCTGCAGGTGTAACTAATTCTCACTAATGAGACCAGAGAACACCAGAGAGCCATAGCCCAACAGACAAGGTTGCCCCCTAGTGGTCACCCTCTGACCTGACAATAGGGACCATATTGACTGAGGATTAAAGGGTCCTTTTCATTTTGTTGTTGAGAAGGAGATCCCAAACTAGGGTCTGAATGAGCTGCTAGTCTTCTTGGTTATTAAGAGATTAGTCCTCCTATCCAATATTATGACCAGCCTTTATTGATTACAGGTGTGTTCTGCATCCAAGGATTTTGGCACTAGGACATTGTTGTCTATGGCAGTCCATTGTATATTATGCTACTGTTTGTCTAAAATATGCTGCAGTTTTCCTTTAATGAGTCTTTGGTTGAATTCGAGTTAGATAAGGACATTCAAAGCTTGTACACTGTCAAAAAAATAAATAAAATTGCCAATATCAGTAAATGTAGCACTTTCACTAATGAACGATTTAAAATCATTAAGCTCACTGAGCGTTTCGGCGTGAGTAAACTTTAATAAAGTTGATGTGTCTCATTCGTCCTTCAGTACTCACTTGTTCTTTGAGCAGCAGGGCGATCCGGTCGCACATCTGGTTGCCGTCAATGGAGGTGAGAGCGATGTAGAGGAAGAGGCCATAGAGGACAGGCTTCGGAATCCACTGCAGCGGCACTGGCAGCAGGAACACGGACAGGCCAATCAGAACATTCGCAGCCAGAGATGTCAGACGAGTCTCCTTCACACTGACAATCCTGTAGGGGCAGGGTTGATCACACTTTTATCCTTGAAGAATGGAATAAGCATGTGAACAACCTTACCATGTCTGTTTTATGACTGCATTACCTTACACTTGTAATTCACTTGTAATTTAGGGTGCCTCTTAACATCAGTCTACTCGTTTGAAAACTAGTTTTTGGATCAGGGTTAGCGCTCTGATAATCCTGTTTGGTAAATATGCAAAAAAGGACCTTTCTGCTTGTCCTCCCAGCCCAGTCTTGGATGTGATGGTCAATTACTGGCCCCATAGCATGAAAGAATGAACTTTTGACCACATTAATTCAATGCATGCTTTCACAACGTTTTTAAATGTTCCATTTTTAAATGTCTTTTTCTTGACATCACAAACCAACAGCATATTTACATATATCCACATATTGAGGCTATAGACATTTAGTCCTTCAGTCTGGTCTGCTTTTTAAATGAGGCACAATACAGAGTCCCTTAAAATGATGCAACAATAATCTATTTAATTCATTTTTCAGTTTTGTTCCTCAAGATTTTAGCTGTCGCCAGATTAACCCCCTATCATGTGATACCAACACTGAGAGGGTGAATGGTAGTATGTGATACCTCTGAATTACATGAAGCCAGCTGGTGAAGTGAGTTTATGACTGTTTTTGGTACATAAACACCATAAGTGAACCTGAAAATTGCATTATATGGGCCCTGAAAAAAAATTCACTGAGAATAAACCATACTACACCCTCTCAAGCACCCTCGTACTCCACGTAGACCCTGAGGGTGTTCACTGCTTACGTCTCACAGAGTGGCTTACGTCTCACAGAGGTGTCCCTGCTCCACGTGCTGCTCAACCTTGGCCAGCTGACGAACATGCAGCGTGGAATGAGGGAAAGCTGCATGCATCCATGGCAACCCCAGCACTGACATCAAGATGTTGATAAATCCAGAGAGCATGAGATCCCAGTGGTATGCTGTTCCCTTCAGCAATCTGAAATACACACACGCCCACACTCCAAAACTGAGTCTGTCTGTACAAAACTGACATAGCCAGAATATGTGATGGCTCAGTAATCCTGGAGAGTTAAATTGGAGCAACTGAGACAAAATGCACATATCAAGTTGCACCTATATAACTGGGTGCTTGTCCATGCCATACCTTCTAAATCACTAAAAAAAAATTCTGGAGTGCACCTGTTTTCCGGGGCATTGGTGAGGGAGATCACAATGTTCTGGTCGATGAAGATGAGTAGAGCCAGGAGAAAACCAAGGCCACATGCACCGAGCACATTCATCCCTGACAGCTTATTTAAAGCAGCAGTGTTGAATATGGGATCCTTATAGTAGTTGAACACCGGAACTATGGGCGGGCAAAGAGCAGAAGTGCCTCAAAAAGCTGTTAAAGTGGGGGAATGTGACGGAAATGTATAAAGACGCACACTATCAGAGTTAAAAACAAATTCAGATATTCAGATGTTTCATGCAGGGCTAACAGATGAATACAGTTCAATATATTTAGGCATTACATTACACAGCATTAGTACAAACATTTTCTACCCCTTTATCCCGCACTTGGGGTCAGGGGGGGACTGGAGCCTATCTCAGTTACTACGGGTGAAGGCGGGGTACACCCTGGACAGTCGCCAGCACATCGCAGGGCCACTCACTCACACACACAACCACACCTAGGGGCAATTTAGTGTGCTCAATTAACCTATCCCCAATCACGCATGTTTTTTGGTAGTGGGAGGAAACCGGAGTTCCCGGAGGAAACCCACGTGGTCCATACAGAAAGACCCTGCGCCCGACCCGGGAGTTGAACCCAGGACCTTCTTGCTGTGAGTCAACAGCGCTAACCCCTTTGCCACCATGCTGCCCTTTGTTATATGATTGGTAATCAAAAACTGCTATTAAGTTCCATGGGCATTCAATCCCACAGCGAGCAGAATGTGAACGTGGTATGCTTTCATCAATTGGTTTCAGGCAAACAAAAAAAATAATAAAAACAAAGAATTTCCACTGAGACACATCCAATAAGGTTTTTAGTAAGTAACAATTCTTCTCTTTTTGTTAGCTAAGAAGCTATTGCTTCCAAGAACAAAAAAGGGGACCTCCAAATGGTCCAGTTTTTGGCTCTGTCCCCAGGAAGATAGACTGTCTGTAGGTCTCCAAGGAGAAAAAAAGCAGGCTTTGCTGAATTGCCTATACATTAATGTACCCATTGGTTTGTGTGTGTGCACATACACAACACTGTCTGATTAAATGTCGGCAAAAATAACAAAAAAAGAACATGAAATTGTTAATTGTGATTATTTGTATGCCCTTTAATTGTCAGGTAATATTCTGAGGTTGTGACAGGCCTATTTAAAACCTTATGCCAAACACTCACGTTCAATGTGGATGAACAGATAGGAGCCCACGAAGGAGAATATGACCACAGAAATGGGTAAAGCACAGTCTGACACCACCTCTCTGATTTTGGCATGGAGAAAAGGGCTGGGAAAAACCAAAGTGTAATGTTTATACATCTGAGGCAAAGAAAGCGTATGTTGTACGACACTCAAATGGATTGAATAACATAATAAAATACATGATGATGTATATTTTGCTATAATGGTTGAACAAAGTACATGATTTTAAGTGGAGGTGGTTTTTGTTACATGTCACTGGGACTCATTTAAAGGAAAATCACTGTGGGGTGGACTGGATCTTTAATAGCTGAGAAAAAAATAAGACACCACTGCAAAAATGTTTAGGTTCTCAGGTTCTACGTTTTATAGGTGCAAATATTGAAGTGAACAGGTTTGCCTTTGTAATATTTCTCCTCATTTCCAAATAAAATTAATGTAACACATCAGAATAAGAGAAATGATGCAGTGTTTACAGAACTTCAAAGAAAGCTAAACTCTTGTTCATTCTTAAACCAAAGGGCAAAAATGACCTTTGAGGAACTTCTAGTATGTTTTACCATTCAGAGGAGGGCGCTGATTACAACACTGTTCTTATACTTTTCCTCATTATATAAAATGTGACTCAGCTGATCTCTAATCAGACCCTCATAAAGCAGAATGAGGTGCCTGTGTAGGAGTTTAACACCCTCTGGCATAGAGTGGCTGTCATACTCATAGCAACGCTGATTTAAAAATAATTTCCACAGCTGTATTTGTTCATTGTAATGAAGATTGCTAATCACCTCTGTCATCTGACTGCATCAGTCAAGCCTGAGTGGTCCCTGACCTTTAAAGAAACCTCCCAATACATCTATTTTACCACTGGCTAGTGAGGGCTGTTAAAAAAGTACAGCACAGTTACCTCCTTTTGATGAGAAAGAGAGCATAACCAAGCCACAGAGTCCCCAGCATAAGTAGTAGACAGAGGATTGGGCGCTCCCTGGTGCACAGTATGAGGACTGCAGGCAGAGAGATGGCTGCGCTTTGGTTTGCAGGTTGCTGAAGCTCATATGCAAGCAAATGCAACTCCGCCGCACTGCTGTTCACAAGCCTCGGCCCATGGTAATACTTCTGGAAGACTGAGACATGGAGAAAAAAATGTTGAAGCCATAAAACCAGTATACAGTATGTAGCTGAAGATCCAACATCCATGCTGATGTGGTGGCAAGCTTTCTTTCCATTCCAAGCAAGGACATGCCTTATACAGCATTTCTCACCTGCAGTCTTGGAAGCCCACCACCCTGCATAAACTAGTGCTTTCCCTGTTTTAAGAAACCTCCTACAACATGGTAGATCAGTTGTTGTGGGAGCAGGAAAATCATTTACCTATGCAGAGAGGAGCTGGCAGTGTCTGAAACATAATACATTCTACACACTCAGGCAGGATTGTATCCAGTCACATTCAAAAGTCTCAAACACAAGGCATGCACTAATAATCAAGGCATTAAAACAGTTGCCCTCGGGTTTGGACGCAGCCAATGCCTTTTTATAATTAACTAGTTCAAAACAAAGACCTAATGATTAAATAAAAGGAATAAAATATGACTGGAATGAAACCTGCAGCCACAAAAGTCCAATGACTTCCCATATAGGACCATTATATGTGTGTTCTTTAAACATGTGTATAAAACTACACTAAGTAAATGTTGCTAAGGACTGAAATTCATTTATATATTTTTAGTATTAGTATTTGTTTTCTTCAGATAAACAATTTAGTGATTCTACAAGGTCATGGTCATCCACACATGGTGCTTATGGTGCTGGAGGCTATGCTAGGGATCACATGGCAAAAGGTGGAGAAGAATCCCAAAGTTTGCAGCTCAGAATAACAGCACATCGCCACATCACATCGTTCATTCTGATTGGTATCAAATGGAACCTCAGTATTTTGTGTAATATCATCAATAAAGAAAACTTGAGGTTGTGTTTGCAGTTCATATTTCCATCTTATCTCTTTTGATCTACGTTCGCCCAATCAGGTGACAGGTGACATGTTTGACATCCTCGTTCTTGAGTCAAATTAGCTTGGTCGTTTGAATGCATGTTCAAAGTCTTCTGTCACAATGTGTTTCAAAGAACATGAACTCACTTTTGATGGTCCCTTTCACAGCATCACCCACAAAGGCAATTGAGATGAACAAAGCTATGACTTCCTCGGTAGAGCTGAGGGCACATAGCATACACTGAGAAACCAATCTTGTCCTTTATCAAAGCATCCAAAGACACAACATGTAGCTGAAGGCACACCAAGAACAGAGATTATGAGTCGGTGAAGGAAAAACAAAAAACAATACAGACAAAATAGGAAAGATACAATTTCAGGAGTAACAGGGATGCAATTTATATCTAAATTTGGAATAGATTAGCAAGGGGAAAACCCATTTATTTTTTTAGCAAGGAAATAAGTTCTGTTATGTCTTATAAAGCATCTTTTCACTGACCGTTTAAAAAGCTTCATGAATAGGCTGACATTAAAGATGCCTCCCAATATAAGGAACAGGCTGTTCCACAGGCCGATACAGGCATAGAACGCAGGGAAGTCAAGGTCATAGTCATCACAGATACCTCTGATAACTGCAAAACCACAACAGGCAATGATGATTTAACACGGCAGAGAACTAATGAAACAAATTGCAGTAACACTTCATTTGAAGGGTGATAAGGGTGATATGGGTGATAATTTGTCATTGGTCTTTGGAATGTCCAGGTGACATAGTGTGGGTGTCATCATTATGAAAACTTCAGGTCCTGGAAAGTTTTCATGACATAATTATAAAGGTTTTTATTATGGGGCCATGACAGCCAGTTGTTCAGGCCCATCACTTCACAAACCTAAAAGATAAGTCAGGCCAAACACACTTCAACTCTTTCATATAATAATTTAACAATTAAGTTCATGAAAACATCAAACCAAACACCTTGCATCTCTTTCTTGGCTATTTTCAAGCTGTCATGACAAAGACAATCACACAACGTCATCTTGACATTGACCGAATGACACATTATGGCAACATCACTAATGTGTCATTAATGTGCATGACATGTGTCATGTCATTCTTATAATGGTTACATGTCACTCTTATGTAGACCCCTTCAAATAAACTGCAAGGAAGATTTTGAATGTGTACCGCTGATGAAGATGGCGAGAGGGGCGGTGGTCAGAGGAATGACCATGGGGGAGCCAGAGAGCAGAGAATAGATCACACCCCCAATACTCTGGCCTACAATGGTCTTCTGGACATCTGCGAGAAGCAAAAGAAAGCAAATACAGACTTGCTACCCATGTCTCAATGCCTTCTTGTAAACAAAGTGATATGAAAGGTTCCTATTTATGCATTTTATTGCATAAAGGAATTTAGCCGACATTCAGTGACAGTTATACAGATAAGGCACTAGCATTTATAGGAAAACAGATATGCAGGGTCTTTGACAGCACGCAATAAGATTAACTCATGGCCTGTTGAAGGCTGACATACCTACAGAGTGGTTTGTTCACATTACAGGTATAACTTTCTGCCAAATATGAAAGATTTGAGATGTACAACGACAAATAATACAGTCTAATATAACTATTTTTGTTTTTGATTTTGGATTGGATATCCTATATGCTGTCATACTTTTCAAAGTGAAATTAAATACTGTTATTCAACAAAGAAACAGTAACTTTGCAATATTTGCCTAGCTGGGTTCCTTTACGTTATATGCTTGTTTTTGCATTTTTTTTAATGCATGACCATCTTCCAGTTTGTCAGTAATGGTCTTAATTTGAAAAAATAACATGCAGGTTCTTTCAGGGCAAGGTTGTGACCACAATAATTATGGAAATGGGTCGCTTACAAACATGAATACAAACAGAAAGTGACTCTGACCTGAAAGTGACTTTGTATAAGTGTGTCCTTGAGCAAGACACTTAACCCTCTGTGTCTACAGGGGGACTGTCACCGTAACTAATGACTATAAGTCGCTCTGGATAAATCCCCCTTTACCTTTAAACTGAGCTACAAGACTCATAATGTGATTTACCTCTTTAAATTTCTCCCTCAAGAAATTCTCAGTATTGACTCTCTACCGACTTTCAAATTGCCATTTTAAAATTCACATCTCCAAGCTTGCTTACTCTCTTTGATCTTTTCCCTAGATTATATTCTTTTTATTTCACACACACACACACACACACACACACACACACACA
>JBBKCR010000122.1:2744811-2756215 GCA_037577295.1 Ladigesia roloffi
TATATATAAAACACTTGGAGTATATATTAAATTACTTTGTAAATAGTTCTTCCAGTTTGTACTGTTACTACATTTTAGATTTAATTTTTCATTGCAATATTTCGTTAAAAATCCTCATTGTGACTAGTACAGTATCTTGATTAAAATCAATGAATGATTAATTAAAAAGACAGACTGATTCCTTTGTCATTTAATGATGATTGTGGCATTTGTGGGTCATGTTTTTGCAATATGAACACTTTCTGTAAATGGGAGCTACAAAAAACAATATTTCATTAAATTATGAAACCGAAACCCACACTAGCAGAATCCCACTAGTGCACAATTATGTAAATGAAGTAACATTAATGTTTTTGTTAAGATTCAATTAATCATCAAGACATTTGCTCGACTCCTCAACAGATCAAACAGCTCGGGCCTCGTCATAATACAGTTTTATTAGCTCAGATTTACATCCCAAATATTCAGGCACGAAGTCAAAATCCCCTTCCAATGAAAAAGCGAGAAATGGAAAAGAGGAATTTGCATCCCCGGCAGTGTTTCCGCAGGCCTCTGGTGGGGCGCTGGGGCTGAGCAGTATGAAGCATGTCATATTGAACATATTGAAAAAAATAACATTTCAGAACCTATTGTGACAGGCCCCAGTATTCAAGTCCTGAGGAGATTTTCACATTCGTGATTGGCGGTGACCCGTTTCTCCATAGACCTTCTCTTCACTCCCTCAGAATCAGGGATTTGTCACACCGTCAAAGACATACCTGTTAATGGAAAGAGCCACAAAGGCCAGTGCGCCGGAAAGATCTGCTCTGGTTTGTTTTCTTTCTTGCCAATTCCGCCATGCCAAGCACAGCCTTCCACATGAAAGACCTTAATGTTCTCTTAGACTGAAGAAGCATAATTAACTGAATCCCAGTCCTTCCATTGGCAAAACAATACTTTCAGCTTTATAGATTAAACACACACACACACACACACACACACACACACATACACACAGACACATACACCATCAACAACACACACACATCCACACATATATATAGACACAACTACCAACACGCATGCGCACACACACATTGAGTGTACATGCAAACTCCCCAACACACACACGCACACGAACACATGATAGCACATAAACACACATGCACACATACATTTGAGTGCACACATACACACACACACACCTCGCACACACAAACACACACACGAACATATGCATATAAGTGTAGCTGCACCATCACACATACACTCAATCACATACAAACCTTTCATAGAAACTTAGAAATATAGAAATGTATCAATGTATTGATCTTTAAACTGCCATCGGTTTGCATCTGGCCCCTAAAAGGGACCTGTGATTGTATAAACGGCCCAATTTTACAGTCTAGGTGGGTCCTCTAATCCCGGCTATTATTGGCGTCCAAACAGCATGAGTCCTTTCTGCTGGGTCTGTCCACTTTTTGACATAACCTGCTGATGGAATATTGACCAAATCTCAGGGCTTTTCTCTAGATGGCCATAAAAAACAGGTAAAAAAAGGTTACTGCTTGCTTTGTCAGGGACATTTGTGCTAGGTATTCGATTTTTGGGTTGTGAGGCAAATACGACATGCATGAAAACGTCCCCCGTCTCCCGACTTCCACCCCCCAAAAAACAGAACTCCATAAACTTGTTCTCGGAAACATCTGGATGAGTGGATATAAATTTAGCTCTGCCTTTGATCACACAAACCTCTTGGAAGGACAGATGGTCAGTCGTGGGATTGTGAAGACAGTCTGATACCCCAGCCCCTCTCTGTTGCAATTTGTGTCAGTTTATGCTGCATTGGCACAAGCAAGAATAGACGCTGTACATCATGAATGCAAATGAAGTGCTTGATTTGACATTTCCAATAAGCCTGTCTCAGTGTACCAGTGGGTTTAGCCAATTAGCCATGTCAGTAATCAATTCCTTCAGAGCCTGTGCTAAGTCCTCACTTATTCTAGCACATAAATCAAAGACAGATTAGCTGATCAGTTACCCAGATGCACTGACTTAATGGCCCACTTTAGGAAGGATGAGACTGGAAA
The DNA here is from genome assembly GCA_037577295.1 of Ladigesia roloffi. Lineage (NCBI taxonomy): Eukaryota > Metazoa > Chordata > Actinopteri > Characiformes > Alestidae > Ladigesia > Ladigesia roloffi. Next base: position 2,746,881 of record JBBKCR010000122.1, read on the forward strand.
TGAAAGTTAATGAAGGTAGGATGACACCAACAAAATGCCTTTATACCTCCACAGAAAGCTCCCTGTGAGGGAAATACAGTGATGTTGTTCTGTAGCGCTCGGTGACAGATTTACTACGTTCGGTATGCGCCTTCTCTCGTGTTTCTTTTTTACTGTTTAACAGGGTTTGATATACAGCGCACTCCTTTACAGCTTTGGAAAGAAGAGTTATAGTTCTTTCTAAACAAATGCCTGAACAGCATCCCTTTGCAGTGTTTAAAGATACCCTTTTAGTTACTGCCTATTAAAGGCCTCAGCTGGGAAGTTACTCTTGCACTGTAATTAATTAAGCATCAGGTTCCTCTGTTATCGTTAAGTGAGTTCTAACAAAGCTACAGCAGAAGGAAAAGTGGTTTGATGTGCACTGATGTGAAATTTCTGGGCTGATAACAGTAACAGATGATTAAAATCATGTCATAGACTGTGCTGACAGCAAGTATGAACAATGTTTGGTCTTGTTTGTTGCTTTTTAAAACACCACAAGCCATAATCTTGTTGAGGTCACTTTATTATGTATATTTATGATATGGGTATGAATTTGATACCATTAAATGTCTTGTAATTGCTCTTAGGGGCGTATCAAGCTAAAAAGTGGGTGGGTTCTGAGATGGGGATGCCAAATTATAAATACAATTTAATCAATTTAATACAATATAATCTGACAAAAGGGGTGGGGGATATATATTTTAGCAAAAGTGGAGGTGTTGGATTTTTAGAGGTAAGATGTTTTAAACCAATTACACTTTTGGGTTAATAAAGACACTTGAATGATTAAAATACTGCAAATGTATTTATTAGCAGAGAAAATTGTGTGTATTTTTTTTTTAATATTGAAAACATGCAAATGTAGAAATTCTGCAAAACCTGTGAACTGCTAATGCATATATATGTATATAGGGAGGTCAAAATGATTAATCCCATGTAAAGCATTATGGGGTAGTAAAAGTGAACACAAAGTTCCCAATGTGTCCTTGAGCAAGATACTTAACCCTTAGTTGCTCCAGGGGGACTGTTCTTGTGTCAAATCACACATAAAGCCCATATGACTTGATTGGCTCAATCAGTTAGCAGCATGCTCTAATGAATACATTTCAAACGAGCATGGCTCGTGGTACTTAAAAGCGCGATTGAGCGGCACCATGCTGTCATCTTAGTAAAATGTCCTTTCGTCAGGCCGAAACCCAAAGAAATAAATATAGACCTCAGAGAAAATACAGTGGACCTTAAGGGGGATGGCGGTACGCCCACATCCAAGCATTTCACTGTGTCCAGAAAAGCAATGTGTTGCAGCATTACAAAGTACAACGTGACCCTCTCTGTCAGAAACAAAACTGGGGGTGGTCGCAAGTGCAAGATTTCAAAACATTTTGAGAGAAAAGAACTCAGAGATGATAACAAGAACCCTGGATCGCTGCAAAGGCCATCGTCACTGAACTGGCCTCTTCTGGGCTTGAAGTCACAAAAAAGCTTTGTTGTCTTCACTCCGGGAAAACTCCCTTGCTCAGCAGCATATCAAAGCTGGACTGAAGTTTGCTCAGGACCATTTGAAACCTGGGAATACATTCTGGAAGTCTGCCCTTTGGTTTGATGTGACAGAAATGGAGATGTTTGGACACACAGATGCTGTTTTTTTCTGGTGAAGGGAGAGAGAGAATTTAAAAACACAGTTGTCAGAACTAGACATGGTTGTAGCTGACACAGGAAACCTTGTTCAGGTACATGGCAAAATAAAGAAAGATTAACCTTTGGGTCATTCCTGGATAACAAGATAGTGATTTGAATAGCAATTGGTCCAGATCTTTTTGAGGGAAAAAAAATCAACAATCCTATTGAGAATCTTTAATCAGAGCCAAAAAATGAAACACTTTTGAACATTATCCTGCTAAAAGAGGACAACAGGTAATACTGTTGCCATAAAGGGATGTACTTGGTGTGTAACGTGTAATGTAGCGTGGCGGTATGTGTCAAAGTAACATCAGCATTAATGCTAGAACTCCAGGTTCCCAGCAGAACATAGTCCAGGACATCACACTGCCTCTGCTGGCTTTACTCCGTGAAACTTGATCCCATCTCTTATCCAGGTAAGTTAAGCCAACACACTTGGCCATCCACATCATGTAAAAGAAAACATGATCCATCACACCCAGCCATCTTACATTGCTCCGTGGTCAAATTCTACGCACTTTTGGTGCTGGACACGCATCAGCATGGGCAATCTGAATGGTCTGCAGCTACGAAGCTCCATATGATAGTGATATACACTGTGTGTTCAGCCAGCATTTGCCTTTTCAGCAATTTGTATGACAGTAGCTCCTCCTTGCACAACAATGAGCTTGTTGCTGGTTTGCCACTTTCTTGGACATTTTGAAGTACTAACCTCAGTATACTGAGGCCATTAAACAAGACTTGTTGTTCTTGATTAGTTTTCCCTACTTGCATCCTGACACATCTTGCCTAGTGGGAAGAATACTTGCCTCTGGACCAAGGTAAGCGAACTGAAACCTACTCTAATGATTCCCTCACTGGGTTCCTGAACAAGACCCTTAAACCCAAGTTGCTCCAGGGAAAGTGCCCCCTGTAGTTAGGGAACAGATGGCAATTTGGATAAATTTGGATGCCAATAAACAATCGATGTTATTCATTTCACCTCTCAATGACGATGCTGCGGTTGATCACTGAACATAAGTTAACCTTGAACATGGAGAACCACTGAGGCTTCTTCTTCTGAAACTTCCCTTTCCTCTACTTTAGAAGCTTTACAATTGTTTTAGGTGCATATCAGTAAAATCAGAACTGAAAAATATGTGTATTCACCCATGGCATTCATGCATAAGCACACAGTCGCTTCTCTGGCTTTTGCAGAAAATTGAGACTCACCGCCATGTTTCTTGATTCAGGTCAGTTTGCTTCATCTGCAGGTGTGCTTACATGTGTCAGTTAGTAGCATTAGCAATATAGCAGTTCTCTAAGTGTCAGTATGAGCACCCTAGCAGTATGGTTTCAGTACTGTGCAGGATAGGTTTGAAAAAACCTGTTTGTAATTTTGACAGTTTTTTCACATTTTGGAACAAAAGTGAGACCAAAACAATTAATTGTATTTTGTATAATTTAATTGTTATACTTTATAATTTGCATTTAAACATAAGCTTTGATGTCTATATGTCCTATATGCATTTAGTTAGGTCTAAACTTTTAGCTGGTAGTATATATCAATAGAAAAATGAGTTTTAGATAATGATACTAAAGGCATTTACTGTGTATCTGTGCTACACTGACGGAACCTTTGCTGCACGTTGCAATACTGTGGTTGTTTACGGAGAAGAAAATCACTCTGAAATACCCTAAAATCCACAAAAAATACCCTACCATCCACACATAAAAAGATGGTATCAGTTGTATCAGCCATTAATTCCAATACCATGGTGATAATAATACAAATATTTTTACATTTATCTGCAGATATTCCAATCATATACCAACAATAATATAAAACAAAACATTGCAAAAAGCAATAATACAGAAAACAAACAAATGACAACAGAACATTAAGTATGAATGTGTCCCAACACATCCCTCTCAAAAACAAATTGATTGTCTCTGAGCTTTCAAACAACTTTTGATATTAATAAGAATAATGAGTCCCTGTAAAAGTGTTGTTAGCAACTGTCAGCATCATGAGAAATTCAAAGCATGTGACAGTTTTGACGCACGCTGTAAATGACACTGGTTAAAGCTTAAAGAGAGCATGAAATTTGGATGAGAGTGCATTCACACTTCACTTTTGATCTCATTATTTCCTGATTCCTTCACTGCTCTTATTAAATCTGAGAAAGTGGAATTGATAAGCAGTGCCGGCTAATAATGGCTTTCATACCAGCAGCTGACCGTCCTCATCAGGCATGCATGCGGATGGCAGAAATGAGGCCATTGCAAGTGTTATGCTTTTTGATCTGTTACTACAATAACATTCTTTGTGTGCGGTTGCATTGATGATCTACACTTTATATCGGCTAAATAAAGTTGATAGAGAGAGATTTTGGCCTGTCAGTGTCAGTCCATTGCGAAAACGTCTCGATTTTTGACAATAAACCAGAGAGAACCCGATAAAAAGTTGGAGAGGCTTTGAGAAACCGTAAAGTGAAATTGCGCTTGCCGCGCACGCTAGCATACAGAGCCCAGACTCAATTAGTCACAAAAACTACTTACTGACTTCAAAGGCAAATAGATTGCTGTTGGAAATTTGACACAGCAAAACATTTCACTTTGTTTCCAAAATGTAGTAATCTCAGCTCGCCCAATCTGTATGTAAGACATCAAACAGTTTTTTCTTGTGTACTACAGATATAGCCTAGAGCAAAGACAGGTCTGCTTGTACAGTATTTTGATAGAGAAGCAATTTCCCAAAGTCCGTTTCAGGGGAAATGTGTCCTTCTGTTCCACTGCACTGCAGGTTTACGGATGAGAAATAAGAGATATTTTATCAGCTTTTCAGCAGCCTGAGAAAGTTCACTTAATAACTTTTCCCCCCTCGCATGCTCAGCTTGTGCGCCAAGTTATCGTTGGTATAATCGGCCTCCACTTGCAACTACTTAAGACAGACGCTAGTTCTGCTTAGCTTCCTTTTTATGAAGGGAACGAAAAGCAACAAGGGGAGAAAAACATCTCCAGGTCTGTCAGGGTCTAAAATTAAACATGGGTCATGCATAACCTGTAAGAATTTAAAAAGCACAGCCAAAAAAATCAGGAGGTGCTTCATCAATGGCAACGGCATGTACCGAAAGCTGAGAGCGAAAGCTTGTATGATTTTATTGCTTGTTGCAAAGCAAGGTCTTTTTGTTCAGGAGCATGAGCATTCTTTAAACACACAGGAATTATTTCCTTCATAAGCTCTGAAGCAGAAAACCAAGTCAAGTCTGCATTTCCAAACACTCACTCCATTATGAGTGGAGGGAACAGATGGGACAAGAACTGGGCGAGCATCCAACAATGGCCACAGTCTCTGGTGTCAAAAAGGTATCAAGCCATGCACCTTGAAGACATCATCATAAGAGGACTGTGAACTCTCTCCAGCACATACCTCAGAGTCCAGAACAGTGTGGCGATTTTCTCAGAATAGCTAATAACCTACATTATATGGCCAAAAGTATTCAGACGCATTTCTCAAGGCTTAAGCCATAATAAGAGGCACCCAAGGCTGACATAGGTGTTCTCATTGCACATTCAGGGGTGCGTAATCACCACAGAAAGCACTGCCAATAGAAAAATTGGAACAGCTGCAGAAGCCTCTTTTCCTTCCAAACTGCCACTAACTCAATATCATTAGACAGCTCAACACGCCTGGAGGAGACCATAACTGGCAAATACGTTACATTAATTAAGAGGCACCACCACTGGCTAGAGTTGCATTGGATAAGATATGGGAGTGGGAGGGCCATCCCACCCAACCAAATCAGAGGCCAATTATGCTGTCCTCCACTCCTGGCAGAGACTGGTTGCAGCAGCGGGAATCAAACTGGTGATTTCCCACCAACAGGGGGCGAAGTGCCAGCAGATGAAGCAGTACTGTTTAATTTTTCAACAATTAAATGCTCAGTCCTTCCAAACACAGTTACTGCTTTCATGTTATATGTCATGTCCTGATAGTTTAGTGGAACTTTTTATTAAAAGCTGATGTGCACGTTTGGTTAAAGAATTTGGTGGCATTGATCCATGCCAGCAGCACAACAAATTGTCAATCATCATACGGCCAACTATCTCCTTATATGGAAGTTCCCCTGGTTTGTGTTGACGCTCGAGGTTGTTAGACGTAATGCCGAGCTTTGTTTGGTGTTTCCTGTGTCACGTAGAACCAAAATCATTGTAATTTAAAAAACAAGTAACAATCATTATAATAATAGTCAAAGCCACTGCGTTTATAACATCACACACAGATGCCAATAATGGACAAAAAATGACCAAATTTCTATTATTTTAGGTCTTAGACATTGGATAAAAAAACAAAAGCGATGGTACGCCAAAACAAAGAGAAGCAGACGGCAAGCATTTAGAAAAGCAAACATCATTTTTAGTCTGTTTTGCACTGTTTAAATTTGTTTAAATCAGATATTACCTCCATGCCCTGAATTTAGAATGTTAAAAACACTGTGCCACTATTCTCTCAATGCAAATTATATTACAAATTGACTGTAACGATCATGTCGGCCATTCAGGACCACTGTTCAGCACCACCATCATTGGGATATGCATGAACCTTCATTGCTGCTACTGAATCTGTGCCTTCTGCCGGTGAATTGCTGTTTACTGCTGCGGATTGCTGTTTATTGTGATTTATCAGTGACCGTCACTGGAGGAAGGAGCATGTCAAGCTTGTAATCTCACACAGAGGCATGCAGGCATGCAGCTCCCCATAACAAAACGCACCGCCTGCTGCCCCCTGGGACCAGCGCGAAAACAAACATTTCTGTATGAAATGCTGCCTTGTTCGGACGGCGACTGTCTTCAGGGGCCATCCTCAATCTGATAAGTTTCATGGCGGCTCATAAGGGAAGCGCTGGTGCACATTCACAAATGCCTGCACATATTAAGTTGTTGTGTTGCTTGGCTACGTTCGGCAAGTGAAGGTAAACAAAAGAAAACATTACGCCGAAGTCAGATTGGATCTAAATCTGGGTTGGGATTCAGGGTGGACGCTAAAACCACTTAAAACTCACACGGCTTTGCATCAGACAGGAGCGGCCAGCAGAAAGGCACCCCGGTTAAATGATTTATGACCGGCCGATGACAATGTAGGTGTGCATTCAAGTTCCCCTTGTAGGTCAAGCGGGAGGGTTCCTGGACGACCCGGGAGCTCAGGAATGACAGCGGCGGAGCTGAGAGCTCCCGGCACGGCGCCAGAGTCCTTGCTCTGGACAAAAAAGAACAGGACAGCAGTCGCAGGCAGAACATTTTGAACGAGTTACACCTTAAAGCGCCGCACGTATTCTTGTTTATTGACCTGGAGGAAAGAAAGGAGGACACACACACACAGTTGCAAACGTTTCGCGCACAATTGCAGTATTCTTAATCACACTGGGCTGGAACTATGCCCTTGGCCTGGTAAATTTAACATGGGCTGCTTTTGTCAGACACACTTTTTTCAATGTTCAGTTGTATTATTCATAATATACAACAGTTAGCAACGGCCTAGCCTGACTGACAGAGAAATTCTCTAGCTGTGCTGCTGTTATTGTGAAACAGTAACTATCATCCCTCTAAGCACCCTTAACTAAGTGACAGCTGCTTTACACTGTTTAACTTATCTACCTGAGCACATATGGAAACATGGACAATTCAGATGTTTATGAAGACAGTTTGGACAGATTCTGAAGGAGACTGTGACCGCAGCCGCACGTCAAAACACTCAACCTGTTGTTACCCCAGAGCAAAGTTTTTTGATTGGCAGCCGTGATGGTGAAACAAACTGGAGTTAACCAGAATGCAGTTCAGCTAACAAGCGGGGCTGAGAAATGCTCTACAGACCGGCAGCAGCAAAACAGCTTTCAGGTTCATCTGGCACCTTCTGAAAAAGCTAAACTGAAGCTGCCTGTAATTCAAAAGGCCACTACATTTAGGTGGAGAAAAATCTATAATAAAGTCTTTTTAATGCAGTACTCAGGGTTAAATTCTGACTTAACTTATTTTTTATTTTGTAGGACTGTTGTGCAAATGTATAACAACAATTGAGGTCACGTCACTGTGAATAATATTTTTCAGTTTGTGTTTATGACCTCATGCTATTCACAGTAACACACCACCTCTTGATTTCCATTGCTTAACATACTATAATGATGAAACAATTCAAAAATAATAACTATACAGGAGAAGGGTATAAACCTACTTAACCTAAAGCAAAACCATATTATCAGTACTTTTGGACATTTTCTTTTGATTTGGTCTCCGTAAAATTATAAAAGAGTGTAAAGGACAGCATTTCGTTTTATGACAGAAGATAAAAAACGGCAACAAAAGGAGATACAAGGTTTTGGTCTGAGAGCGATTACATGCAGTCACATTAAGAATGTTTCATTTAGGCCAGGTACATTCAGATGACTGGAGTGTGTGTGTGTGTGTGTGTGTGTGTTGAGGGGGGGGTGTTACTGATGAGTGTCCTTCTTCAGCTTTGGATGATTAAACAGTCCAGGTATTAGTTATGCATGGTCAGGATAGTGTCCCTCTTTAAAAGATTAAACAAGTTTTATTGGAGAATTTTAAAGAGACGTTTAGATGTTTGCATCCAAGAGGAAAAGCTGTAAAAACTGCAGCTAATTATCAAACCACTATAAAACTGTCAGGTGTTTGTGAGAAGTGATATTTCACATTCCTGGTAAATTCACAGTTTTTGCTTTTTATTAAAACATTTAAGTTGCTGCAGTAACAAACATTAGACCTAGATCTATCGTAATTCACAATTTGCTTTAGGGAATAATTATAGTATAAAGCTTATATTTGTCATTACTCTTTTACTATTAGTTAAAAACCAAAACTGTTTATTAAATGTAACTTTGTGTATGTCATAATTTCTATAGTTTGATGATTTAGCATCCGTGTAGCCCTGTTGCTGTTTGGAGTGGTTTATAATGATTATGGTTCTGGTGAACTGTGACAGAGCCAAATCTGGCTAATCTGACACACACATGCACACACACATTTATTGGGTAAGTTCATTGCCTCCTGCATCACTATGTAATACTGCAGAAACTATAACAAATTATTTAAGCCAAAATAAACCAAATAGAACCTGACTTGTGATTTTTGTGTGTAAAGCCAAATGTTCAGCTGGTCTTGTGATTTTTGTGTGTAAAGCCAAATGTACAGCTGGTCTCCATAAACAGCTAAACACATGGATGTGCTCACACAAACCAAGTTCATAATAAGTCGTGTTTATAAGACCTTTCAGTTCACCTCCAAATTGGAAATGCGAAGCTGGCTTGTCGAGGGTGTGTTTGTGGGCAGAGATGTGTGTGAGCTGGACACTCATTCACACATGAAGCTTCATAAGCAAAAAACTACTGATCTTTTTTACAAGCAAAAAATGTTGTAAACCAAACAGTCACGATTTAACTACCGTATTTTTCGGCCTATAAGACCCTTTTTTCTTCCCCATAACAGGGGGAGGAAAGTTGGTGCTTCTTATACGAGGAATATACATTTTGCCTGCATTAAAACTGCACCTAACTTTGAGTGGTGCTGCTCGCAGTCCTCTTTTTATGCTGTGTGTGCTGCAGGCTGGACTTGTGGTGTGTACTGTTGCCGTGGAG
>JBBKCR010000122.1:2772071-2789890 GCA_037577295.1 Ladigesia roloffi
GTGTGTGTGTGTGTGTGTGTGTGTGTGTGTGTGTGTGTGTGTGTGTGTGTGTGTGTGTGTGTGTGTGTGTGTGATGCTCTAATCTGGATTCTGCTCTGTATTAGTTCGCATTGTCCCATGGTCCTGGAGGAACGTTGCTCCATATCACTCTGTATTCTGTAGATGGTTGAAATGGTAAACATCTTTTGGACTTGACTAGATTTTCAATACTTTCATTTTCTTCTAACATATATTGATAAATTTCATATCCTTCCTATTTATATACCCATAAGATTACACAGACACAGCTACATCAGTGTAAACACACACTGTTAAGCCAATTTTACACACACACACACACACACTAACGCAATGGTATACAAATATATATAAACACACTGTATCATGGCTTGTAACAATATTTTATCATAAGAGCTCTTCTCAGTCAAAAGTGTGGTTAAGTACCTGAAACATTCAGGGAAACAGTTTTGATTTTCTGTGAAGACTAGGACGAAGAATTGGGGGATTTAGGTTTTCAAATTGTCAACAAGGAGACAGAAGGAGTGAACGCTAGTTTTAGAGTTTTGATTTGTTCCCAGAGTGGAGTGGGGTTTGATGTTGTTCTCACTGTGTCCATCTGTTGCCAAATTACCAAGTTTTTATTACTTTTTGAAATCTAGGACCCTTCAAGATATGTTTCAGGCTGTAGGCTTGAACAACCAGGCTTAACAAATTTACTAACTATTCCATTGTGATTGTAGTAGTTACTAAATCAGTGCTGTTAGCTTATGTATGAGGTCTTAAGACTAACAGCTGATTAAAAACCCTTCAATTTAACGCAATGGCTGGAACTTTAATTCTGAGTTGATTGCGGGTTCTTAGTGATCGATACAGCACACAAATAACACCGTGTTTCCTTACGAATGATAACTTGGTGTTAATAATAAACTGAGGAGCTGTTATTATTCAGCAAAGGGTAAAGTCCCACATTAGATGGCTCCAAAGCATATTTAACCATGGCTGGTCACCTATAAAATAATGAATTTTCTAAGTGCTTATAGCTGTGCTCAAATGTCATTGGTAAATGAGCTGCCATTGCCTTATATTGTTAATGTGAATTTTTGTTCCTCATCTCCTGGTTAATGGCAAAATCCATTGTTGGATAAATGGTGGCCCAGCGAGAGAGAAAGGCAGGCGGTGCGCCCTGGAACAGCGTTATCATCCCCCTGCGCTCACCACCCAGCAGCAGCCAAGTAAAATATGACCCACTGTCTGTGCTCTTCCCCGCCAGCTCTCATGTCACCTCTAGCTCTTGCCCTTTATTTAAGAATCGGAGCCTTCTGGAGAGACAGGCCCTAATAGAAACAGTTTGTCACCTTTTAGGAGAAGGATGGCTGCGCTGCCCGTGAAGACTTCGCACACAGAAAAGCAGCGAGATCACCTTATTTGAAAGGCTGTGTAACTGTGGGGACTCGAATGCACAAAGATTAGAATCCGTCTTCTCGTTTGGTGACTTAAACTCGTCTTTGAAGGCATGTGCGCTTTTTGGGAATACACCAATTTACAGGCTAATGGCAGTTTCCTATATCCACCAGGAATAAAAAACATATATACGATTTGCTTCTAGGACCGTTCTATGAACAAATCACAGGATACAGGATACTACCATTAGCTATACATTCTGCTCTTCCAGGCTGCAATAAAAGCCTAATCAAATATCAGTGTATTTTATCTTCACCTTCATTCATTTATTTTCTGTAGCTGCTTAATCCTCACTAGGGTCACACGTATCTTGAGTGTATAATACCTTTCAAATCTGTTCAATGCCAATATATTTCAAGCAGATAGCAATTCGATTTTGATATAACTGTGCATCCTTTGGCCTTTTCAATTGAAAAATGTAGTTGTACACTAATGTGCATTTTCCTAATTGAGCATTTGATGTAGATCTACAGAGAATCTCGTGACACTAGTAAATAAAATCGCATCTGTAACTGTATTACGAGTTTAGCTATCATTAAGCTATCATTCTGTTGGAAAAGCGTTATGTTAAATCACCTAAAATGGGAAAATAACACAATAAATGTATCATAAGTAAAAGTACAGGCCTTATTTTGTTCAATTCTGTGACTTTGTTCTACCTGGAATTAATAATATGTTTCAAATGCAAAAAATGAAAATAAAAGTGATCTGTACTTAAAAGCAGGAAGTCTTGACCCTTCGAACCCAAGCGGGTCTGTGGTCTACTGTAAGCACTGAGCATCGCGGGGGAAAACATCTCTGCATCTGCATCCGTGCACATGCAGGTATCAACTAGCAGCTGTGGCTCTCTCGCCTGAGCGCGCTAGATTCCACTAGCCTCCCTAGATGTTTGGAAAACATATGGTGCTGGCATCGCTCCTCTGCCGCTATGTGTGTGGAGACTGAGATAAAGTCTTATAGCGTCTCGGCCACGATTTTCAGAATATTTGACTGCTGCTGGCTCCTGCTTTCCTCCGCACAGATGCCTTAGAGCAATGGCGAAGGATTAGCAGGCAATACGCGCTCTCAGACGTGTTTGGGCTTACGTGCGTGCGCAACTGAGACATCAAGACTTTTTTTGTTTTCGTTTTTTTTTCCCGTCATTGTTGTTCCCCACAAGAAACGAAGCCACTTAAAACCAGTTCACGCAACGGGAGCGACTGTCGCCGTTATCATCGCCGCGGTGCACGATGTTAATATCTCGGAGTATCGTGTGAAAGTTCATTAGCGTTAAGGTCAGCACAGCTGGGGTTCAGCACACTTCCGTTCAGCTGCTTTACTTAAGACCTGGGCTAATTCCCCTTCACTGTGGGTGAGAGAGAGAGTAAATGCGCCTAATATGGAGTGATCACTCTCTAGAGGCAGGTCCTTGGCACTGGGCCTTCCCTACTTAAACGCTCTTCACAGGGAGCTGTCAAATGCTTACTGACATTCTCTTCATCCAGTTCATTTGGCTCTAACAAGCCAAGAGAAGTGCAATATTTAGGGGCCCAACCAATGACAGATGCAGATCCCTTAATCTGCCAACCATACGATCTGTCACTAATATAACGTAATGGTACTTTGGGTTAAGTCTACTGAACACAGAGTGAAATAAGAGCCGCTGGGGACCCAGAGCAGAACACGGAAAATGAAATTTTCAATAAGCCAGTGCAAGAGTGATATGTTTCTTATTGACTTGTTTACATAGTGTCTGACACTGTATGATGGACTATAATCCAGAGCTGATGATATTTATTACTATAATGATCGATTCTGTCACCGTATTTTTTTTCTGGACACATTTACGGGACTTAATGCAGTAAATTGTCCGTGTTTGGATGGTATTTTTTAAACGTGGCACTACTAGCTCTTTTTTGTCAAATGCAACTTGACCTAAAACGAATGAGCAGAGCTAGCCGTCGCAATTTGTCATCAGTGACTCAAGGGAAAATTCCAGACACAAGGTTTTCACATAGGTTTTAAAAAGAGTAAATAGCAAGCTCACAAATAGATTGTTTTCCTGAAGGCTTCATCGGATCATTGACTGCACCCGTCAATGTCTTCCTTTGATAGTTCTGTCGCAATTTTACCTCCCTCCTACACAGTGCAAGACATATGCAATAAACCAACTTGCAAAGAACATGAAACAAACATGAATATATATAACACAGGTTTGAAACACTATAACCCAACGACATCTCCATCACTACAAACCAAAATCCTGGAAATATTCCAAGGGAAGTACAGATTCTAACACCACTATGTTCTGAAAGCCTCCTCCTACTATAATGCACAACCACAAGATTGGTGACAGCTCATATTCTTTGTTCATTCATTACGATCCATTTGTATTTGCTTTTGCCAACCCCCCTGGCTGATGTTCCCCATGCTATACTTTCAAACTTTTTTCGCTACTCAACATTCAACATGCTGTATTAGAATCTTTAAAAAAGAATGTATAGGAGGACCTAAATCATGGATGAGCAAAAGTTTATCAGCTTTTAGGAGGAAATAAACAGTTCATTTTCACATGTAACAGAAATCTCACCTTCCTTAACGACTCAACATGGTTTGAGACAATTTGGAAACTGCTTTTCTTGCCAACTGTTGGCCGCTTTGGAACAGAACCCAAACAAAATAAGCATGTTTATCTGCCCAGAGTAGTTCCACATTAGCTCTGTGCTCCAAAGAAACAAACAACCTAACCTGTTTTTTTATAAATGTCCACAAATGTAATAATCTCCTGCTAATTATCCTGCAACACCAATTTTACTGCATACAATATATGGACAAAAGTATTGGAACAAACATGTTTTTTAGGGTTCGGGTCTAGGCCCCTTACTTCCAGCATACCAAAGCATTATGTTCCAGCATTACTGTGTCCGGGAGCACAAAGCGAACTCCATAGTGGCTGGAGGAGTTCGGTATGGAAAAACTTGACTGACACAACAAGATCTTTCACCTTAACCACATCCACCAGCAACTTTGGAATGAACTGGAATGGAGATTGTGATCCAGACCTTCTCTCCAACATCCGTGTATGAGCTGGTATAGCTGCAAAGGGGGGACCAACTCCATATTAAAGTCCATGTATCTGAATTAAAGTCTCCGTTGGTGTAATGGTCTAGTGTAACAATACTTATGTCCATATAGTGTACCTTGAATATGCACAAAATTTGCTTCTCCTCTATGTAAATGTGAATATTTTTATTGCTCACTTTACCTGCTTAGTTCTAGTGCTGTTCCACACAACCCTGTGCATGACTGTCGCCTGTCTTTATAGAAATAAAGAGAATGTAAGTTATAAAAACACTTCACGCATCTTTATAGAAATAAACAGAACGTTCCGTATTTTTCGGCCTATAAGACGCTCCGGAACATAAGACGCACTCAATTTCAAGGAAGAAAATCCAGAAAAATGGTGTCCCAAAACTTTTGTCCACTCTAGATACATAATGTCTCGTCTCGTTTTAGTCAACGAAAATGAAGAGATACTTTAGCACAGGTTTTATATAGTAAACCACATTTAGTCTCGTTCTTATTCGTCAACAAAAATAAATTATGGATTTCGTTTTGTTATTGTCACATGACCATTATTAACGTCTCGTCTCGTTTTTGTCACGAGGGTCAGAGACGTCTCCACAGCAACAGTACATACCACAAATCCAGCCTGCAGCACACACAGCATAAAAAGAGGACTGCGAGCAGCACAACACAAACTTAGGTGCAGTTTTACTGCAGGCAAAATGTATATTCATCGTATAAGACACACCAACTTTATAATAATAAAGTTATAAAACGCTACACTCCCCTGTAAATTAAATGCTACATTAGACTTGCACGTCTCACAGTGTTAATTGGTGGGTATAACATTCTATTACTTGTTAGGTATTAATTACATCTCTCCAGCACCATCACTTTTGAAAGCTGCCCTGTTACGACCTCTGTAAAAACTTCTTCCAGGACATATGCAAGACAAAGTAACATAAGAAATGACCTGTTCTACTGAATATATGTGAAGATAAATGTTGTGTGCATGGCATTAGCAAGTAGCGCTTTCCCGTTTTGCCGCTGTTTGCCGTAATTAATCACAGGCTGGAGAGCAGAGGTGGCAGCCTCTCTGCAGTGGAGCAGCAGCTGTAAATCCGCGGTGTCTCCATGAGACAGGTGCCCTCCAGCCGGTTCCTGTCTGCTGCCCCACTAATGGCTTGTTTCCTTGCCTGGAACGCAGCCTTGTTCCAGCCCCACTAGTTTGCTTAGAGTTTCTTAGCTGGACGCTGAATTTAGCTCCAGTGTCTCTTCTCTTTCCCGAATTGCATCATGAATTGGTGGTTTCAAAGGAAAAGAAAAGAAAAAAAAGAGGAGGGAGTGAAGACGAAAGTGGCTTTGAGGTTAAAAAGAGACTTCAACAAGTCTTGTTTTATACCCACCCACCCCCCACCCCCCTCGCACTTCCGTCGCTATGGAGCTCCGTGAATCGGTGATGAGTGCTATCAGATTTCCCTAGTCATGTGTCTTACTGATGAGAATCATTGGGACCGGAGCACTTCCAGGCAGACTGCATCGCAGGGCAGCATTGATCCTATTGATTTGATTCATTAAAAGCCCATCCATAAAGCAGCAGAAACAACACAACGCTCCGCTTTTTGCCTCTCCACACCGACCGGCTGTATACGATGGCCTGCTCCCGCTGATAAAGTAGCGTTTTATGCCACATGGTGCTGTGTAATTTACCTCCCTCTTGAATATGGGCAAACATTCGAGTGGTCTCGCTGTAATTAAATGTCACAGATACGGAAGCCACATTTGCGCCAGGGAAAGTGAGTGATAATAAAGAAATAAAGAATAAAGGCAATAATGCATGCACAGCGCACAGATATAATACTTGTTCTGGGTGAGGAGCTCATTCATCCTGGCTGTCATAAACGTTGCGCCGTGACCACAATGAAATCAGACAGCCGCATCCATCACTGCTTCGCCACTGACATCCACTCAGTGTTTGCTATTATTTTACTTTCTCTGTGTGTGAGCCTTTCTCCGACTTTCTCTCTTTCTGCCTCTTTCGCTCAATGATGGAGTTTGTGTCCCCACACTCACTTCCTTTGGCATGTGTCTCTTGCACTTGTAAATAAATAGAGAGAAATAAAAGCACTTCTCGTGAGAGGCTGCTGTCCGGTCCAGTAGCGATCGAATTGAAAAATACATCTGATAGTGGAGGTGGACAGGCGGTGTGGGGGGAGGGGCTGAGGGGCAGGAGGCTGTGGGGGTGGCGGAGGGGGAGTATGTGTGGAAAACTGAAGATCCGCTCCAGCATGCAAGGCAGAGCAAGAGGTTTTCTCACGAGGGCCCTGGGAAACAACACCTCTTCATAAGGGGAAGGGAAAAGGCAAGAAAGTCTGTCGACGACTCCAAAGCCACCTGACAGAGGGCCGAGAAAAGGCGGCCGAGGTGAGGAGTGACCCCCAAGTGCCTCTAACAGAAAAAATCGACTACTTCTTGTTGAGAAAATGACCAGAGTCTGACACCTAATTTAAGGGATTATTTCCCCCAGGATGCTCTCTGGTAAAAGGGCCTACACAGTGCAGCTGCATGACCGACAAAGAGGCCTTGCCAAAACCTCAGGAGGTTCGCTGCAGTTAGGAAACGTTTACTATCACTGGGGTTCAGGATAAAAGCTGCTGCCATTGCCCTGTTAATACCCGTTTTTCAAAATTAGAAATTACATTTTTGATTCACTCCTCCACTCATTCTAAATAATATGTTTCAGTTAACATTGTTTATTTAAAATTCTTCTAATGTGTATGTATATTCTTGTATGTTTCTTCTACTATTACAGCAACAAACAGAGCCTGAAAGACACACCCATTCACACCGATCAGCCAGGACATTAAAAGCACTGACAGGTGAAGTTAATAACATTGCCTGTCTCATTACAATGGCACCTGTCAAGGGGTGGAATATATTAGGTGGCATGTGAACAATCAGTCCTTGAAGATGATGTGTTGGATGCAGGAAAAATGGGAAAGCATAGGGATCTGAGCTATTCTGACAAGCGCCAAACTGTGGTGGTGTGATGACTAGAATAGTGCATCTCCAAAACGTTTCTTCCTGTAGCATGTTCCCAGTATGGAGCTGTTAGTGCAAATCAAAGGTGGTCAAAACAAGGACAACCAGTGAACTGGAGACAGGGTCATGGGAGTCCAAATCTCACTGATGTGTAGAGGAAGTTAAGCCGTCTATTCTTATCCCACTACAGAGCTACCGCAGCACAAATTGCTGAGAACCTTCATGTCGGTTAGAATAGAAAGGTATTAGAACACAACATGTTCACATCTTGCTGCATATGGGGCTGCGTAGCCACAGACCGGTCGGAGTGCCCATGCTGACCCCTGTCCATAGCCGAAAGAATCAACACTGAGCATAAGAACTGGGTGCACGAATAATGGAAGAATGTGGTATAATGTATCGTGTTTTTTATATTACTTCATGTGGAGGGCCAGGTGCGCTGGCACTGGGGAATAGATGGCAACAGGATGCTCTGTGGGAAGAAGGCAGTTCTGCTGGGAATCCTTGGATCCAGACATTTACATGGTTGTTACTTTGACACAAGCCACCTACCTAAACATTGCTGCAGACCAATTACACCCCATCATGGCAACAGTCCAATCAAGCATCTGTGGGATCTGCTGGGTAAATTAGTGCATGGAGGCCTCAGCTGCAACTTACAGCATTTAAAGAATCGACAGTTAATGTTTGGTGCCAGAAACAACAGCACACCCTGAAAACTTTAGTGGAGTTCATACCTCGATGGATCAGAGCTGGTTTGGTTGCACACAATACTTACACAATATTTGGCGTTTTAATGCTATGGCTGGTGCTTACACGCTCATTGCCGCAAAGTATTGAAGGTATTTTTTAATTACATCTATGTAAAGGCCTTCTTGTTTAACTTTTTTAAATGTTTTGAAAAGCTATTTAATTTTTATAAGTGTTAGGTAAATTTCATTGATACGCACTATGTAATAGGGAGATATAGTGAAATTAGGAATACAAAACTACCTATATATTTGCTCAAATACACAATTGGTCATCAGATATATGGGTAGATTTACCCAGTATTACTAATGTGTAGGGGACTTTGAGCTGCAGTGCTCATATATGTAAATTGTATTTATTTTAATTAAACACAAGCTGTTCTTTGTATTGTGTGGAATTGTTATAATGATGATACTAAAATAAATGGTCCTTACTTTCTTCAAAACACTTTTTTCACTGAATCCCATTATAAAATAATAGGTTATTTTTTGGTGTTTAACAGTATTAAAAGTTAACAGTTTCTGCAGAACAAAGTTGGTACCAATAGTGATAAATTGACCACGCATTTAGCAAACGCTTTTATCCAAAATGGCTTCCGTTCCCTAACTACACAGGACAGTCTGCCTGGAGCATCTTGGGGTTAAGTGTCTTCCTTAGGAACCCAGTGGTGCTTTGCTGAAGGCAGGATTTGAACCCATGACCTCTTAGTCCAGAGGCAAGTATCCTACCCATTCCTACCCATTACCAACCCATTTGTATCCTGCATTTCCTGTATAAGTGCTTCCCTTTTTATTATACTGCTTGATTACAACCAAAATAATGAATGGTTTCAGGATCAGGATTAAACAACATATAAAATTATGCATATAATAAAATGTCCACAGAAAGTTCAAGTTCAAGTTTATTTATATAGCATATTATCACACACAGAAGGGCATTCAATGTGCTTTGCAGCAATGGAATAAGAATAAGAATAAAATGATAGAAAAAACAAGATAATGAAAGGGGTAAAAGAACAAAAATAGTACATAAAAGAGCAGTAAAAGTGTAGTGAAATTGCATTAAAAGAGCAAAGATTTAAAAGAAAGGACAGAACTAGCGGATAGAACATACATAGCCCGGAACATAGCATTGGGCCAGAAATCCCTGGGAGAATCCTGAAGAGTGCATAAGCCTGGCAGTGTTCTCCATGCTAACAAAGATTCCAGCTCCACGCTGCCAGACACAGCTGTTTGTTCTTGTTAAACTGGCACTTGCTCCGTGGAACAGCTAAAGCCCTCTATTTGAAGTTGGGTCACAGAGGTGCTGCGTCTATCCAGCAAAAGAAACCAACTCTATTTCCTATTTCTCCCTCCCTCTCTCTACTGTGCTCACATACACACGCACACACACACGCACACACACACACACACATAGATGCACACACACTTTGTGAGTAACTGTCAACAGTCGCTCAACTAATGAGCCTCTGTTTGGCCCTTGGAGGACACCATAGTCCTCGAACCCTGAAGCAATCCCCTGCATTTCTTAACAGGAATGGTGGGAAAGGAGCCCAGGCTTTTGTCCCAAACCGAACGCCTGAGCTTCCGCCGGCACCGCTTTCTGTCTGCCGGGGTAATTTCTGGCCCGCTGCTCAGCGCCCATTTTAAATGACCTGTCACCAAGATTAATCCTGACCGAGGAACCTTAGACTTCTCAACTGTGACTCCATCCAACTCTTTACATTATGTACTGTTTGGAGGTATAATGGTTTAATATTGTAGGCAGATTATCGTGTGCGGTATTCAATAATGTCAGGAGGAAAGGTCAAGGCCATCAAACTGACTGACATTAGATGAATGGCAAAGCGCCCCTTCAACTGCACGGGTTTAAGGCGTCTATAATTAAACACGATGACAATTCTGAAGGCTTTGAATACGGCAGGAGAACAGAACAGAGGCGGCCGCGTCGCCAGGTAGCCCACATTACTGCCCGTCGGGTCACCATGGATTTAATACCCCAGCTCTGTCAGTGCAAACAATATAGTCGGACTCTAATAAGCCTAACAGAACCTCCCACTGCTCAGGGGCTTTGGTTCCATGACCTTCAAGAGAAACCGATAGTGAAAGAAAAAAAAAACTTTAAAAAGGGCCTCACTATACCCCTTTTTTAATCAGGTACTGTGATCTCAAAGTGAGTCCATTGGTTAAACAAGAAGAAAAATCCAATAAAAATATGACAAATTAGAACTTGATACCATTGGAAGTAACAAAGGGATAATGGTATACTTTGTGCATAATGGATGAATGGATAGAGGTCATAGGCTCTGATCCCTATACATAATGGCCCTATTATCAAGGCTAAGTGATATAGTCTCTCAATGGAAAGGGCTTCGCCATTGAAGAACATCATCCCGGATAAGCCCTTATTATGAGCGATTCCTGTTTCAGATGAGATCCATGACACATCCTTTTCAGAGCTGCCAAAATATGCTTGCTGATAAGATTCTCTCTTTCTCTCTCTGCTTATCACTCTAAGCTAGTGATACAGATCACCATCCGCTGTGCATCAAATGTGAGGACAAGGACTCCATTACGATGCGCCTGTAAAGGACGACACTTCTTACTCTCACCGGTGTTTCTCTGATTTCCAGGTTTTTTTTAATAAGCCTCAGATAACGGCTTTAACCTGTTTTCTGCAAGTCATCTGAGATCTGACATTTTATCAATGGAAGGACACTTTTTGAAGTCACCTAATTTTCACCCTCAAGATTTATTCCCTTCTTTTTTTTTTTGCGTACATATATCACCTTAGGCCCCGTGTTGTTATCGTACTTTTTTTAAATTGAAAAGTGGTCCCTGGATTCAATGCCACCAGGCATCATGTTTTATCCATGTAAAGTGGAGCATTAATATTCAACGGATTCACCTTACACTTAAAGCCAGACTAGCTCCTTCAGATGAAACGGCCGTGGTCTGACTGTGATGAACTGTAGCGAACTTGCAAATAATTATAAGCAAACAAACAAGAGGAGGCTACTGTATGTGGATGCATGAGCTTCTTTAGCACATAGGTCTGTCACAATGAACTCCACCGCACATTCGTCATGCCGATAAAATCAATGCATTGAGGGGTATTTTTTGTTTTGTTTTTTAGTTGAGAATTCTCTAGCACAAAGCTACTGTGGAAACGGAATATCTGCCTAGACAAACTTAATTGTAGACCAAACTTTAGCTCAGTCTTTTGAGATCCTTGCAGGGTTCTAAATAAAACATTACCTGTACCATTCCCAAGCTCTCGTTTTCAAATTCAGTATTACTAACTTTTCCAAACGCCTCACGGTATCTCAACATCATATAATCTCAATAAATGTAAATGTAAATATCAAGTTCTATTCATTCATTTATTAATTTTCTGTAATTGTTTAATCCTTTCTAGGTTTTCAGATTCCCAGAAGAGGAACTAGAAGATTCCCAGAGCCTATCCCGGGGTCTACAGGTGTGAGGCAGTGACGACAGCCCCCAGATCAAGATATATTATCATTAATAAATGTCAGTATTTGTTTCTCTTTTATAGTAATAAATATAGAGATCTATATTTACGTGGTTTTATGTACCTAAAAAGTCCCTTCCAATAAGACCAATCTCTCTGTATAGAATTCAACAGGCTGCATTTCTCACTGTGTCTTTAGGATGTATGTAAGTTATATGTACACCAGTCTCTGTTCTGATGTGGCTGTGGTGCATTGTTCTTCACTCAAAAGCACTCTAGACTGGAAAACTATAACTGTGATGTGAATAGTTGGGGAAAAATAGCTGAAGGCTGGACATACAGATCTATGTTATCAAAGCGGTTGTGGCAAAGAAAGAAAATCAAGGGCATATGGAGTGTGTGATGTAGAAGTTAAGAGTTCTTTGAGAAACTTTACTAACCACATCTAATGCATTTATTCCTTAAAGGTTAGGCTAATTCAATTTACATTTTAAGACAAAAAACACTGACTAAACTAACATTTTAAGACAAAAAAATGACTAAACTAACAACAAAGGCCTTTAGATAGAACAGTCCAAGTTAATAGATGGAAAATAATACACTATAACTGGTGTGACTGGAAGCATCATGAATTCATTCTTTCTTTTGTAAATAAAACAGCAGGTGACAGAACAAAGATTTGTTTACTGACAAAATAACAGTTACAATTATTCCTTTCTGTTCATGTCAGAGAGGAGTCTCACACCATTTGTACAACACAGGAGCTGCTCTGTCATTCAAGAGCCTCACATTTGCGTTTCACTCATTGGTGAGATTTGTGTAAAAAGTGCTTGTGTTTTGACGATTAAGCACAGACAGTTACATAGTCTAATAAAATGAGCAAAGTGCACAAAACAGTATTTAAAAACAAGATTTTCTAGTTATGATCATGAATTGTCTATATGAAACATATCTCCATACAAACTGATTATTAATTAGGGCCATACGCAATCTCACCATGCAGCGGTATAAGAAGTAAAAATAAAGAGATTGAATAAAAATAATACAATCGCATTGACTGTTTACACATACTTCTAAACCTTGCAGCTCTCTCCACTTGACCATGGAGCTTCACTGTCAAATATTTACCCTGTTCTTTTACTCTCACATTTAAAAGAACATATTCCTCTTTGGAAACCTCTTGCATTTTCCCATTTGTCTTACAAGGGTGATTTTGACCGTGTCAAAGAGGCCATCAATAACAGTGTTATGGTTGCTGCACAAAAATTGGACAAGCGAGACTCCTGCTAGAACCTGAAAGGAAGCAATCAATATCGGTGTAGTTGTCATGTCAATAACGATAATGAAATAACAAGGTCAGAATTAACATGTGTCAGTCATCCCTTTTTGGTTAATGGACATTGATGGAATTTTTACTTCACAGGTTCCTCGAGTACAAATCGACTGGTGGCTCAGCTGATCGCAGGGTAAGCGGCTGCAGTCTTTTCTAGTGACAGAGGAATCACCCAAAACAAACTGAATCAAATCCTCTCTCACATTAGTCCAAACTCTGATTCTTAGATAATCCACAAATGTTTACACAATTTTTAAATCTTAATTCTGTTTCCTTTGTTTAGAGCAGTCCCTTCACTGATGAGTTTGGGATTGACTGCATTCCCTGCTGAGTGAGCAGAGAACGCATGGAGACAAACAGTTTAGAGCGGTATTGACAGACTGCACCTGACAAAAGGACAGCTATCAAAACCCGGGACCCGGGACCTTTCTGTGTTTTCAGAAAGTCCTAAATGACTCTCAGTCAGAATTTTAATGTAGTGTTAACCAGGGTGTGACACAGATGGGGGGAAGGTGACATATCAACCTAGGGCTCCTAGATGGGGGGAGGGGGCATAAGGCACTTGGACAAGGGACACTGGTGTATATTATTGTACAAAAACATCAACCTATTGTGATTACAGCTGGGGGAGTTGGTGGTCTGTGGGTTAGGGAGTTGCCTTTGCAATCAGAAGGTAGTGTGTTTGAGTCCCAAGACTGTCAGTGGCACCACTGCAGTGTACTTTGAGCAAGGTTAAATGTAGAGGACTCAAGTCTTTTCCTCTGGGTCCAAAATACAGCTACAGAAAAATATAAGAGACAAATGCAATAATGAATAATAATAGGTGCAAGTACTGAACTGAACAGCACTGCCTTCCTTTTTAAGAACTGCTGACTAGAGATGATCCTGATCTGATATGATATTGGTATTGGGTCCGATATAGCTGTAAATCTGATATCGGTTATTGGTCAGACAGCCCGATCTCTATATTCCTGTTTGCAGCTTGCGCTGGACCTGAGCGAGTCTCGTTTTAAACAACATGTCACTTGTTTGGAGAGACTAGATTTTGGAGAATAAATCTACTTGCAATGAGTTTAAAGCCAGCGTGCCGAGGGTTGGAAGTACGTTTGCGTCGTACAAAACAACACATTTAATCAAGCACCTGCAGAGATTTCATGACAAAGTGTACCTGGAGATGCTAGCAAACAGGGAAAAAGACACCAGACAGCAGATGCTCGTTGACATTTTCCAAAAATGCAACAAATTTTCATCAGACAAGCCACAAGGGAAAGGAATATCAGAGAAGACTCTTAGCTCTTCCTCAAGACCTCTTTAGGGTTCCTTCAGAGGCTGTTCTGTGTGTTTTGTTGGCTGTTTTGCCCTCTCCCCACCCCTCTATCTCTCAAAACACGACAAGGCTAAATTCACATATATCAAAATTACTTTTGCATTTTTTATGCAGTGATTGGTGTTAAAATGGACATAATACTTGGACTTTTTAGATGATTCAGCCAAGATTGTTTTGTTTTTTATATTCACATAATTTTACAGCTGTTGCTGCTACCTTGTGAAATGTGACAAAATTAAATTCCTTTGGAATGCCTTTAAATCCAGTGTATTTGTGTATATTTTTTGCTCTGCTTATAAGTGCTTGGTTGATTATTCTGGGATGTAATCTTAATAAGGGAAAGCCCAATTTAAACAAAATCAGAACTGGAAAAAAACTGAATCAGCACATCACTACTGCTGACAAGAGAAATGATGCAGTTTTGTTTCCAGATCATTTAAAGGAAAATGTCTTTGTTCTAAAACAAAATTGCAATAATTACCTTATTTCTTCTAGCAGAGGTTTGCCATCCAACTGGCCTCAATTTGAAAGGAGTGTACAGCAGTGTTTTTATACTTTTCCTTATTGAATAAGATCTGATTCAGGTGATCAGTAATCAGAACCTCATTAAGCAGAATGATGTGCTTGAGTAGGAATTTAACAGACACTGGCATGGAATGGTTGTAGTACATGGAGATGCTAATTTTAAATAAATTGCAGTGGTCTCTTTTTTTTTCCAGAGCTATAACATATAAAAACGTATCAATAATTGTCACAGTCTTTTGTACATCTCTGAAACAGGTTTGAAAGGACAAAAACTTGGATGTGCAGCTGAAACAGCTAATAAAAAAGACACACATGAAAATTCCCAGCATATTTTCAGCAGGAAAAGGCAAAACTCTCCACAAGTAAGAGGCCTTTCAAACTGGGGAATACAATAACTGGAGGCTGGAACAGTCAAGGATATTACAAGAACCTTTTTAAAGAGCATATATACACTCTAGTCCTGAATTATTTACATTATTGATAAAATAAGGGGGGAAGACTGGACTGTTTGTGGAAAACAAATACTCCATTACTGAGATATATTACATGTTTCACAATTATTGGCAAAGTTGTGTTTAATACTTCCTGCAGCATCCTCCTGCAAGGATAATTACACTCTATGTCTATGTGTGTACTCTTCAAGGCCAGAGAACACAGCTACAGCAATCTTGCATAGGTTTTAGAAGAAGAATCTTTTTTATTCCTAAATGTAAAATATGTGGTATATTTAAAGCAACAGTTCACCCAAAAATGAAAATTTGATGTTTATTTGCTTACCTCCAGGGCATCCAAGTCGAAGGTGACTTTGTTTTCTCAGTAGAACACAAACGCAGATTATTAGCTTTAGCCGTAGCAGTCTGGTAGTCATTTAATGGAAGTGGATGGACATCAAGCCTTTCAAGGTAAAAAAAGCATGCCCAGACACGTCCAGATTACACCCCGTGGCTCGTGACGACGCATTGATGTCTTAAGACATTAAACGATCGGTTTTTGTGAGAAACTGAACAGTATTTATATCCTTTTTTACCTTTGATAGACGACCGTCTCGAGCCCCCTGTGAATGCTCTTTGGCGTAGGTTACGCAAACGGCGTAAGTGATCTCTTGCTTGAATACATCACTCGTTGTTTACACAGAGCACAGAGATTCCGGCGTTTGCGTATCCTAGCTCCAGACAGTCATCTTTCAGAGGTAAAAAATGATATAAATGCTGTTCAGTTTCTCACAAAAACCGATCGTTTAATGTCTTAAGACATCAGTGTGTCGTCACGAGCCACGGAGTGTAATCTGGACGTGTCTGGGTATGCTTTTTTTACTTTGAAAGGCTTGATGTCCATCCACTTCCATTAAATGACTACCAGGCTGCTACAGCTAAAGCTAAAAACCTGCGTTTGTGTTCTGCTGAGAAAACAAAGTCACCTTCGACTTGGATGCCCTAGGGGTAAGCAAATAAACATCAACTTTTCATTTTTGGGTGAACTGTTGCTTTAAGTGACATGAATCAAGTAAAGGGACACTCTGCGAGTAAGAGTAGTTTGTTGGCTATGAGTCCTGCATAACTATGCTATAGCATTTTGGCACAGTTGTAGTAGCAGCATTCCAAAGCAGTATGGCTGCACTCATTTGTCACAGGTTATTTATATCACCAAAATCAGCAAAAATAATATTCATAAACGGGGCAATTGGCGATTTAGCTTTTGTAAAAATCTTTCAATGATGCAATCCCCATTCAGGTGAACTGACCTCACCCCAGAAGGGGCATTTGGCAACCTCCAAACTCTTGAATTAGTTGCTCTCAGCAAATACTGTATTGCTTTCTTTGCTGCCCATGATGTGCTGATCCAACATTCCTCAACAAATAATTGACAGTGGACTTTACACTGTTGCAGAATTACAATTGATAAGCCTTAATAAACCAGAGTGAATAAGTGGAGACATTACAGAGGAGTGTGAAAGAGGGAGAACGGAGTTTCTCGACTCTGATCCTGGAGGCCCATTGCCCAGATACTTTCCCCAGACAAAACACACACACACACAAAAACTCAGTAAGGGGTTGTTAACAAAATGATTAGTTGGATTCATTATATTGGGGGCAGTTCTCCAGAGCCAGTCCTCCAGAGGGTTGGGAAACACTGTGAACACCAGGCTGTACCAAAGGAGTCCTTGGGCAAGAACGCTCCCTCTACGTTCACCACCTTCTCTAACATGACTATAATCAGGACCAGTGATGTGATGTAGAATGAAAGAATGATGGGATGACAGTCTAGAGCTGCCTAGATGAGACATAACATTCTAGAAAGGCATGAATGGAGGAGATCATTTTAAAACAGTGGTTCCCAACCATGGCCCTGGACCCAAACCCCCCACCTCCCACCCCACCCCCAGACACTGCCCAGCACATTTTAGGGCCCTAATACACCCACAACAACTCAGATAGGGATGGTTAACAAGATGATTCATTGGATGAACCTAATGTCTATGATCATGGCAAGTGACATGATGTAAAATTAAAGAAAGGCATTGTAGAACAGGTTAAATGCAAGAGAACATTTTAGAACAGTGGTCTTTTCCTGAACACCTGAACGTTACACTGTTCTAATGCACACACCTAAATCCAGGAAACGATTGTTAATTTGTTGATTTGTTGATTTATTTTTCTAAAACATGCATAGCATGGGGGCTCCAGGATCAGGATTGGAAAATACTGATCCAGAACTTTGTGAAAGGACATGGGTAGAACATATTAGACTTATAATCCAAACAAACCATAATAAGCCATAATAACTATAATAAGCTACCAAACCAGTGTTTAAGTTTGATAGTGAGTATATACATATACATATATACGCACCCACTGTTTGTTTAAT
>JBBKCR010000122.1:2804694-2815916 GCA_037577295.1 Ladigesia roloffi
CAGTTCACTTTGAGCATGTGTGAACTGAACTTTGAACTAGTTCATAAAAAGTGTGAACTTGCACAACACTGTTAAAATCACATGACATACATTTACTGCTCTGTGTCCATAATGAAAGGTCAGTTCATATAAAGCCTGAGAGAATATTCACAGGGTTTATTTGGCTAACAGCTTCGGTAGATGGAGAATGTATTTGGAAGCAGGTATTAGTGTGATTATTAGTGAGATTTTCAGGACTAAAGTGTGTGAATGTAATGCAGATTACATGTAATGTAATGCAGATTGTAATACAGCAAACTCTAAGTGCTGTGTGTGTGGATGTATTGGTGTTTGTGTGTGTGAATGCATGTGTGTGTGCGCTTGCGAAGTCTGAACTACAGTCTATAATTGTAAACTACAAAATGGAGGTAATTAAATGAGAAATGATACAATGTAGGCCCACCTAATTAAGTACCTTGTTACTCGCACACACAAACCAACACATCCACACACACACACACACTTATCTATACACATGTTATCAGATCCAGCATACAGGTACAATTTGTAGTGTTTAGACTGTAGTCCATCTGTTTCTTCATATCATATAGACACACACACACAGACAGTGTGTGTGTACACATACACTCGCAAACTTGCACATTAACTGCAAGTGTTCATAAAGCACCAACACTTTAGAAAGTCATCAGACAGCAGCTCTGTTTGCCCTTCACTTCAAACAAAACTCCTCTTTGTCTCGTCAGAAGTGCAGATATAAAACATCAGAGCAGCGTCTCCTGAGTCTGTGTGTTGCGTATGAGCTCCTCTGAGGCTTCTCTTTCTTCAGAGAGCACTTCAGATTCATCCCATTATCACTTCTTTAATGAGAGAGTGACCAGGACGCAGGCGATACCACACGGATCAAGTTCCTCTGGAGGCGCTGTGCTTCGCGAAGGGGCCTCTCCGTGTCTCCTCACAGGGGGTGAAAAGGTTGAATAGGAACATCTATCAGCCTCCCGCTATGATGGCCGAAAATAATCAGACGGCACCTGAGTCAACAGCGGCCAGCGCTTTCAGGACTATAACATATCTCAAGAGTCGGAGCAGCACTTAAGACACAGCGGGGACGTGACCCCAAAACCATCCAGAGCTTGGGCTCCTGCTGTATAATGGCTGGTGCATTTTCTGACCCAGATAGTGGATTACAGGCACGATGCACCCCATGGTGGTCAGTCTGGAACAACTGACTTGACCTGGAATTGGGTTCACAGCTGTGTCAAAGCAGGGGGTGGTCTAGGTCTGACTGTGTGAGCGTGTGTGTAGATGTGTGTGCGTGCGTGTTGGAGTCATTGGTGTCACCATTACCCAAATTAAGGGAGAGCAGCTTGCAGGGTCAAATGTCAGAGCAAAAACTGCTGAACAGGACAGTTCGGGGCGCGGAGAGCAAATAAAGGCGATGCGGAGACTCCGCTTTCCCAGAGGTTTTGGTAAAAGTAAAAAAAATCGTATTATTAGACTTTCCAATAAACGCACCCCTCCTCTCCGTTTTTTTTCCACTCAATTATGCTGTGGTTAAAGAATCCCTATAGGAACGCTCGCTCCAATTCTTGCACATCAGAACTATTGATATTTCACTTGCCACATCATTTCAGAATGTCACCCCCCCCCCCCCCTCCCTTTGTTTTTCAGATCACTGTCTTCAATAGACTTGAGAGTGAGCGAACGAGACTAGACCGGCGGTGTTTTAAGAAGAAAGATGCATTTGCATTTTATAATGAGTCTGCCATCCTGGAGTGGATGCCACAAAGTGCCCAAACAGAGGTTTGCTCATCAGTATGTTTACAGAAGGCTCTGATTAACAAACCATGCACAGATTCTTGCCAAAAAAAAGCACACACACACACACACACAAACACACACACACACAAAAAGCTGGCCAATTATATTTTGCCCACTCAGTGCATTTATATAATATTTAGCACCATATTCATGAACCCTGTCTCAGGCACAACGGCGCCACGCTTTACCTTGAAGAGAGCGAGATCACCACACCTGATGCATTATTCCCTGAAATTTCAGGCGGCCTTTACATCGCAGCGGTCATTTCCCCATTCCGGGTGCGTCGTTTTCATCCTTCCCGCCCCCCCTTATGGCTAGCTTCATTAAATATCAAGGATGCCATTAAAATGCCTGGGTGACTGCGGAGATAGATGCCTAGCAACAGTAGTGTTTGGCATCTTGAGGTTACAGCCCGGTGTCTCTCAGGTACACGTTGCGGAAACCATGCGCTGTCCATTACTAACGGCTTTCGTAATGGTGTGCTTGTGTTGGCTTACCAGAGCAAATATTAGAGTGAAAAAAATACAATAAAATAGAAAAAGTGGCAAGGGCTGCACATCCAGGTGAATCAATATCAGAAACAAGTGCAGGGAGGACAAGAGCAGGTCAGAGACGGTTCATTAGATCTCTCTCACAGGGCCCTGCAGGAGCCTCACAGTAAAAAGAACAAGAAAAAAATAGAACGAGATTTCCACACTGCTGACACCATAAATAATAAGGCAATCTGCTTGAAGTGTCAGTCTCGTAACGCTTAAATAAATAATTGTTAAAAGTATTGGGCGGTGGAGCTGCAGAAACAATAGGAATTCTGTGTTTCTGGCTCATCTGTAATAGTCTAATCCGCTTCTGTGGACACCTGAATGGGATTCCGCAGCAGAATGAAAGAAAATTAATCTGAATAGGGGAGCTGTTGCACTACCCAGTCGAGCCACATCAGACAGAATAGAAGCTATTCTCCACAATCAACCTTGACTACATGAATGGGGTGTTAAGCAACTGTTCATGCTGTGCCATGGATCAACATGCAGACTGCTTTTCATCCCGAGGTCCGTATCTCACCATGCTTTATTACAGGGAAGTCTTAAAGTCTTCTATGTATTTTTACTAGAGGTTTGTTGTTTTTTAAAATGCTTCGTGTCATGAAAAAAATCTTCATTCAGCTTTTTATTTGTAATAATATAGTTTGATGTATGTAAACAGGTTGGTTGAACTTTAAAACACACTACGCATTCCCCAGCCCATATAGTCCACAAAAACCCACCATTTCCACATACCTGCTCATTCAGACAGTTTGGCTGAATTCAGGCTGAAGCTATAAGGAGTGTTTCAGCCCTGCCTGCTTTTTGAATGAGGTCCAGAACACAGGACTGCCCGTCAGAGCAGGCATTTACATTCACCAGCCCTAGCAACAAAAACAGCCTGTTTACTACTGAGGGAAGAAGAAAGGCTGGAAAACGATGATTCATTCATTCATTATTCATTCTGTGAGCTGCTTTTCCAAGGTGGGGGGTGCTGGAGTCTGCCCCAGAGGTCACAGGGCAAAAAGGCAGAGAAACACCCAGGACAGTCCATCACAGGGCAGACACACAGATAAACACATTCACGTGCACGCACTCACACCTAGGAGCAATTTATCAGAATTGGACGTTTATATCTTTGTCTGTGTGGGGTAACCTGGTGGAGACCCATTTAGAGATAAGAGGAACATGAAAAAGGATCGTGAAGAAATTCATTAAGACCATTTTTGACACAAGTGGGACGAAATGAAAGCAGAAGAAAACCGTAGCATGTGGGTCCTTCAAATATTCCACAGTTCCAAAGCAACAACGCTTGGGATGAAGGATGAGGAACTCCTCACGGCAATGTCAAATGTTAAAGTATCGCCACGAGTCAGGATTAACTAAACTGCCAGTCGATTCCGACCAATTAGCTTTCACTTGTGTCCTGCTGCATAACTTGCATCAGGCTGAGTGATCAGAGCACTAGAGAATAACTCCAATCAAAGCTGATTGGCATAATTATGGAATATCCATTAGAGCCGGGCTGAGAATTACCCTCATTAGGCTACTGAGGATGTGGGGGAGATATTTACCCAGAGTTTGTCCTGACTGGGTGATTATTATTTCACTGTTTGCTGCCTCTGGCTGTGAAATTTCAGTCCCTAGAGAAAGGACACCCTGAAACACGCTCTATACGCTCAGGTCGCGTTTCAAGCCATTACAATAATTGCATGAGTTTATTTATTGAGTCCTTAAGGGATCCCACTCTACTATATAGATGTTCAATTAATTAAAGTATTGCACATAATCCCGTTTGCATTCTTTATTGCATGTTGACGTATGACACACTTTGATCCTGCATAACTAGAGAACAGAGTCTCTTTTCATCTATTGTATCTTTACAAAGCCAGGATCATCTCCACAAAGGAGAGCCACGATGGTGTATTTAGACAAGCCTGCATGGGGAAATGTGTCAGCGTGCTGAACCTGTTCTTCCATGGACTCCAAAAAAAGCATTCAGAGGAAGCTTTGAGACCGGAGTGAACTTCACAGAGGGTCAATGGTCAACAATGGAGTATCTGTCTATTTACACAAAGTCTGCGAGGAGCTTTATTGTAGGCGTATTTTTAATTTCCTCGTAAAATGAAACTAGAGAGGCCAGTTTTCTCGGCTGGGAATAAGCACCGCTCACATCTGGTCTTCGGGTCCTCCGCTGCGCTCCGACCTCTGAGTTTGGAGATTTGTATTGGGATGAGGTTGGGTCCAAAGGCTCAGCAGAACTTCAGATCGTGCGTTAGACTTCTGGCCTAGAGAGCAAGAGGCCACAAGGGTATTATTGTGCTTTCGAGTCGAGCGGAGTGGCTGAAGTCTGCTTGTGAAAGCACTTTTTTTAAGGGTCCCTGATAATTGCATTACTTGGCAATCTATTATTACAAGCATGTTCATGAAATGCTCAACTAAACAAGCAATCTCAAGGTCCGCGTAAAGCAACTTGGATGCAAATTGCAAAGACAATGACATAATCAATCCTGTTTCGGGTTGTTGCTGCTAATGTGTGGCTTTGGGCTCTGCTAACAGCGGCCGCCCACTTCTCAAGGTCTGGCCACCAGCCCCTCATAAATTAAGCCAGCGTACAGCACGTCTCAGGAGGATCCCCGCCGCCTGCCTCTGGCTTGTCTAATTGATTAGGTCAAAGATCAGGGGCTGACTGACAGTGGCTGAGGGGCGGAGGAATTTCCTGTTTCTGCATCTATAATTCAGTGGTTTCCTGAGAGTGTTCAGTGCAGCGGCGCACGGGAGGGGGGTCCAAGCTGTCTGAACCGGCCGTCTCGCAACAGAGCTGCTGCTTTTGAAGGCCTGCTGGATATCTTTCCCAAATCCCACAACTCCAAAGAAGTGGTCATTCACACCAACAGCATGGGGCCTGGAGTATACAAGTCATGTATTTTCTCACTGAGAGTATAGCATTCATGTTGGAAGTAGGAAAAAAAATCAATTTTCAAACATACACTCTTGGGCGAAGCCAAAGTGATGCCATAGAAGAACCACTTTCAATCAATAGTTCTTTGCAAAGAGAACGTACAGTGCCTGTCAGGAAACCAGGCCTTTATTAGGAAACCAGTTGTTTTAAAATACAGGAAAGAAAATTTATTATTATTATTATTATTAGTAGTAGTAGTGTGATTATTAGTATTATTATAAAAGTATCTTTCTTGTTTTACAGGTTTGAGTACTAAGGGGTTCTGTATATATTTACTTGCGATATTGTTTGCACTCAAATAAACCTTTTTAGTCATTATATATGCTGTTATTGCACACTGACAAAAGAAAACAAGCTCATTAAAATCATTCTGAAAAGGTTGATCCACAGATGTGTGTGTGTGTGTGTGTGTGTGTGTGTGTGTGTGGGGGTGGGGGGAGGGGGGGTCCACTAAGAGGTCTGCAACACCAGGACCATTTAACTGCCAAATTATTCTTAGAAAAGAAACTAATTTGAACTAAATCATTTGCACATATAGAAACATGCATGTTTTTGGGTGGTGGTGGAGCCTAGTGGATAGGATACTTGCATCTGGACCAAGAGGTAATGGGTTCGAATCCTACCGTCAGTATATTGGGGTTCCTGTGGAAGACCCTTAACACCAAGTTGCTCCAGGGAGACTGCCCCCTGTAGTTAGGGAATGGAAGTTGCTTTGGATGAAAGTGTCTGCTAAATGTAGTTCTATAGTTTTTTAATGCTGTATATTTTCATTACAGCAAGGTAAGTCTCCGAATTGCTTGCTGTTTTGGGAGCATGCTGCTAAAGTATGCTGGTTTGCCCAAAGGGAAAATGTCTTCAGTATTGTAGGCCATAACTGAGCCCCGAGGCAGCCAAATATTGTTTTAAAGCATAATACCATCTAGCATAATAAAAATATTGTGTCTTGAAAACGCTGTTGTTTTTCTTTCAACCACTTCATCTCTGTGTGTGTCTGAGCAATAAGACTCAGCGTGTGACTATGGGCATGACACAAACACTTACTGTGCCACATCTCAACAATCTGACAGCTCATTTGCATCAGTACAAGACAGCAGAGTGAGAAGTTTGATGTTTGGTGTGCATATCGTTGTCTCTTGACTCATTATAACACATTATGACATGCACTATTTGATGCAGATTATGTATAAACAATTGTAATTTCATTTTTCTTCATGCAGCTCAAAAGTTCAGCACCACCAAATGAAAAGACTTTCCAGCATCTATAGAGTTGTGTCCAATTTCTGCGTACAAAAGAAAAACAAATTATTTTAGAACTGAATTATGTGCTAAAATTCAAGAAATCAGCTCCAAAAAAGGGGCTTGGGTCCTTCTTAAACACCGCCCTGCATGTCAGAGGAGCATAAAGGCTACACATGGCCCATTAAAGAGTCTATTTCTACGGAGCCCACATGGCCCCAGAGGTGACCATTTGGTGCAATGAAAGTGACCCATGCAATAAGCATTTGGCCCTGAGGGCAATTTCAGCAGAAAGGCACCAGTCACCGCTTCCTCAGCTGGTGCGGCACGCAGGCTGATGAACTGCAGCCTCTAAGTAATAAGGGTGAGGTTTATAGCCCCTTCCATCCGGGGAGAGGGGGAGCACTTCGCTGGGAGATTTCAGCAATGTGGGAATCACAGTGGAGCGCAGGATTTCCGACAGCCCAGAGCGACGAGGAAAAGCTCACAAAGAGCCCAAGAACACCCTCCGTATTAAACAGAGGCATCTGTCACTTCGGCTGCATTATGCCTCGCCACACTAAACAGGTTTATAGTAAATAAAAGCTAAATGTTTCCTCGGGAGGCTGGCTGGCGCGACACGGGCGCCGCGCGGGACCAAATGGGCTCGATTGGGCCTGCGCAAGAGCCTACTTTAATCACATTGCCGAAGTTTATCCCTGCCAACTTTACGTCCTGTAAGACTGGGAGTGCCCTGGAGCTCTTGTGGGGGAAAACTTTTTGGAGGGAGTGAACACTTCAAAGCAAAAATGTGGGAAAAAAATGGAGAGTATAGTAAAAGATTTTGACACGAGCACCTGAGAATGCGCACAGAGCCATGCTGGGCCTCAGAGGCCAAGGCTTAATGCAGCACTTCTCATTTTAAGCACCTGATGAAAGCGCTTTTGTCATTTAAGATGCATTTTACATGCTTAATTCACCCAGCATGAACACTGCAGCATCAACCTGCAGCGGTTGACAGATTTAAGGTTTGCTTTGCTCATATGCAATTATGTAAATATGTCATTATTACATGCATAGATTCAGGGCACCACAGCTTTAAAAGTGTTGCAAAACTTAGAATTTATTGCATGCATAAAATAAATGCCCATAAAACAGGGCTGGGCAATTGATTTCTACAGGAAGCCACATCAAAAATATGGAGGACCAAACTGATGATAACATGAATGTAATTCTGCTCAATATTAATACTGTAATGAGCTGCTACTGATAATCAGAAGTATAAGAAAATTCAGTAAATATTTATGTTAATGTATTGCGTTCCCCGTCTCCTGAGTAATAGCTTTCTTATCTGTACTCCCTGTCTCCCTTTGTTTTTTTTCTCCGTCCCCATACTTGTGTCCAGTTTATGTTGGTTCCCTTGTCCCCTACCTAGTATGTCTGCTCCGTTTGTATTGCGGCCCGTATATTAGTTTCACCTGTCCCTCCTTTCCCTTTCGTTCACCTGTTCCGTGTTTGTTTCCCTTATTTAAGCCCCAGCCGATCCCTGAGCTGTTCCCTGTATTTGTCTTCTTTTTTCTGGATGGTCATGTTTCTTGGTTCTCCGTTATTAATGATATTCTGCCTTGTCTTTCAGGCCCGTGTTCCACCTGTTTTGCCCTGAGGTGGTGCACGTTCCTGCACCCCCTGCCCGTGTCCACGTTTCCCGGCCGTGTTGAGCTGTGGGAAACCTCAAGCCAGAGTTTCTGGTTTTGTTCTTTTTGTCATTTCCCATATTATTTCATTCTTGTTCTGTGATTTTGGTTAGAGCCAGGGCTTGTGTTTTGTTTGTTTGATTCTGTTGTGCTCTGTGTTTTTCTGTGATTCTTATTAAACACTGCATATGCTACTGTGTGCGTCCTCCCCCTCCCTCTCTCTGTGACACAATCACAACAAAACAGCATAAAAAAAACAATATGAAATCCATAAATTGCTATAAAAGTCAGGGTTTATCAACACACAAAGCATTCATATTTGTTAGGCTAAAATGTGAGGCTACAGGTGATAATAAACTAAGAGCCATTTGGAGGCTGTAAGTGGTACTGCCTTATGCTCTGGCGTATGCCGTATTCAAAGCACAAATGCAGACCTAATTTGATTTCTAATTTGATACTGTGTGATCAGTCCCACCCTGTGACTTCACAGCCCGAGACACGGATGAGACACCAGTCTTGGGTGAGCCCCCCAGCGACGAGGCCCACGAGCAGTAGTTTGCCCTCTCCTGCTGTAGAATGATAGTGGAAAAACAGACTGCTAGCCATCTCTGAAGAACATCAAATTCTAGCTTAGTATTGTAGCAGTAAGAAATATTCCACCTAATTCATTACATTTCATATAGTGTGGTACCATAAGCAAGTGAGTATTAGTTCAGCCATCACTAATCAAATTAATTTGACTATTTGTTTTTTTCATTCCACTAAGTATTAAGTCAGTAGAGACTTTAACCATCATCCCAATCCTCTGAAAGGTGGTGGGTTGAGTGCATTTCAGACTCAATGTTGAGAAACTACTTTTAAAAAATGTAAAAACGTAAAGCACAGAACTACAAACATCAATGACATTTCACCAAGTGCAAATAATTACAACATCTGCACATACAAATATGTGGCATTGAAAATGTAGTATCTATACAATGGAGTGAATGTGTCCACTTATTTAAATGGCCTCCAGCAGAGAATTTTAAAACTCAGAATGTTTTATTGTTGGAGAAACATCAATATCTTAAAACTGTATGAAACTAGAAGTGGAAGTTTGTAAAGACATCAGACAGGAACAAACCACTGAGACTGTTAAACCCATTAGCCAATCACACCCCATGAGTACAGCAGCACCAGCTTTCTTCACAGATTCTCACCTTTCACTTGAATATTCTTATATTTTCCTACAGGGCAAAGGTGTGTCACAGTACAGTCCCCATGAGGTCTAGTGAAAGATAGACTGAGTTGTATTTACAGCAGGTGGAAGCAAACAGCTAAGCATTAATTACCTTGCTCAAGACTGCGACTTTGTTCAAGACGATTATATTGTGCATTTAAATACGATAGCTGTCAGGTCAGCTAAAATGAATCTATAACAAAGCGGTTTTAAACATGCACACTTACAACGGCACTTAAAACAGTCGGGTGAAGAGGTGCAATCTCCATTCAAATACCTGTAATTCTGTCAATAGACTCCACAGGGATTTCATCATGAATGTAATGCCCAACTGTGCTTTGGTGTTTTTTTTCCCCCGAAGGTCACTCTGGGTAATTGTCAACATGATTGCATATGACTGTTTGCAAGTCAGGGGAGAGAAAGAAGAAAGAAAGAAATGTCACTCACTACAAGGCGACATATAGTGTGTCATAATGTAATCATAACTGTTTGACATACCGCAAGCGGAGAACTCATTTAACTTCTGCACACTGGAAAGATTGTGTTTGGCAGTGTGAGACATTTATTAACCTATTCACGGGAAAAAAATCTAGTTAGCCTTGAGTGATTTAATAATTGTGTGCGTGTGTCTAGCGCTTCCATTGTGCTATCAAGACACCCTTGTAGTGAAGTAGTTCAATTTTTTTCCCACATCTCATTACTTTTCACAGCCCATGAGGAATTATCTTGCATGAACTCTGAAAACGGCATAGGAGACAATCTGGGTCCGCTGTGGCGTTATTCCCAGCCAAGAGAAGGCAGAAAACAGAAGGATGCCATGAAAAACAACCTGTGTGGCCTTTATATGGGTAATCATTTGAATGTAGGGGGTTCTGGAAGGCCGGTTCTATGCGGGAGATTTTAACGGCAGCGTACTTGACTTGGAGGCCTGGAGGAACAGGACGGAATTCTCGTCTGTTTCTGGAACAAACCATTTCATTTGAGACTGCCGACCCATAGTGTGAATATGGCAGTGATAGAGTGATCCATTTTTTAAGTCTTTGGAGGGGGGTGGTAGAGAAAGATACAGGAGAAGAGAGAGAGAAAGAGAGAGAGAGAAAGAGAGAGAGAGAGAGAGAGAGAAGGAAATAAACTGAGGAAGAGAAAGAGGGGAGAAAGTTGAATGCCAGAAAAGAGAGAATGAAAGCGAGACAGAGGAGATAATGAGAGAACTGAGAGGGGAAATGGGAGATAAAGAGAGGAGAGAGAGAAAGGAGAGAAGGCAGAGGGAGGAGAGAGATGAAAGAAAGAATACAAAGAGAGATGACAGTCATAGAGCATGGAAAGAAAGATGTATAGAGGAGATAGAAAGGATAGAGAGAACGAGAGAGATGACAAAGGGAGAAGGGCACAAGGAGGAGAGAATAAGAGAATACGGGAAAGCATGAGAGAGAAAAAAATACATAAGACAAAACGCAAGCAAAGAAGGGAGACAAAAAATAGGGGAGAGTGATAGAGAGACAGAGAAGGACATGGAAACATAGAGGAGGGAGCAGAGAGATAAGATAGATGTTGGAGTGAAAGAGAGAGAGGACAGAGAGAAAGGAAAGAGAGGACTCAGATGAGAGAATGTTAAAGAAATAAGGAGACAGTGTAGAATGAAAAGCAAGAAAGAGAGAGAGACAGAGAGTAAGAATCAGAGATATAATGAGAGAGAAAAGATAGCAAGAGAAAGCAAGGGAGAGAGAGAGAGAGAGAGAGAGACAGAGAGAGAGAGAGAGAGAGAGAGAGACAGAGAGAGAGAGAGAGAGAGAGAG
>JBBKCR010000122.1:2825107-2837992 GCA_037577295.1 Ladigesia roloffi
CCACCAATATATGCTAATGTATTCATTATTTGGTCTGATGCTTCACCAAGATAAAAAAAAAAGGAAAAAGAAAAAAAGAAGCACTGAAGCACTAAATGTTCAAATAAAAAAGTAAGGGCAGAGCCCTTTCAAACTGTCACATGTGATTATTAGTGCCATCCTAAGGGCTCTGGTTATGTTTTATTTAGCATCTGCCACCGTAAATGTTTAATTGTTTTGGCATGTGGCTGGCGGAACAGAGAGGGGGAAATTGTCAATAGCGGCATCCGCGACAGGAGGAAAGTGCGAGGGTTCGCAGATGAATTTCGTAAACAGGGGATGGCTGTATTAAGTGCCGAAGGATTATGACAAGAGGTATAAAATGCGATTGCCAGGATTTTCCTATCTGCTGCAACACCGCCGACTGTCCTCGTTTGACATCAAAAACCGAAACCTGAGGCAAAATTCATCTGCTTGGCAGCTGATACAGTAGAACTAACTCACTGCATACCTGCCACATAACGGTCCATCAACTTAGACCTGCTCTGAACTCCAGGCTCTCTCTTGCATTAGGGGCACTGCCAGAGCCGCAATCATTTACTGCGATGTGTAATTGCTACAGCAAGCTGGAACTGCTCAGAGGGCTATAAACCCAACACAGCCCCTGGTTTTGAGACAAGTAAACTCCAATTTTGGTAAACATGCTGCACGGCCACTTGTCTCTGCACACAGTCCATGAGAGAGAGCTCTCCAAAAGCACATTTCTTTTCTTATGATGTATTAAACCTGTAACATAACTAATATCTTATATTGATGCATAGGTGGACAAAGTTTTACACCTGGTCGCTGATTTTGTTCCATGAGTTTATAACCAAGCTTGAGTTAACAGAATCGCGAGTACCGCCTTAAACCCTACACAGATGCAGTATGTATGTATGTAAGGTATGAAAATGGAACTCGTCTCAGCTGTTGACTATTAATAGGCTGCAGACAAAGCTTGTCAATTTAAGATGAAATGAAAAAGAAAAAATAAACGAAGACACATTTTGCATAGCCTAGGATGTCACCCTTCTGCTGCACGGGCAGAGAGGCAGGTTCTTTTGGGTAAAATGAGTGTTTTCTCTAAGGTGAAGCTACCCAGTGTAAACGTCCACAGAAAGATATGATATGAAGGTGTGTTCGTCACACATCCGTCATTTCGTCTTCCATGTCATCCCCCTCCGTCTCGCCCTCTCCTTCATCCTCATCCTCTGATGTTACATCCGCATCATCCACTTGGGACATGCACTTCTGGCATGAGCACACAAACAGGTAGTTCTCTCTGAGAGGAAGACAGTAAGAGGGGAAATATTCGGACGGTTATTATTGAATCGGTTTCTAGGTTTACACAACCAACATGAAATTCATCACTGATCACTGAGAATACCAGCTGATACAATCATATTTCCCCCCCCCCAAAAAAAATTAGTAGACTCAAGTGAACATAAAACAAACAGAAAAAATAAACAATGGTCTTAAAAGGCTCAATTTCTTGAATCTTTCTCCTAATGTCCCCCATTTTTATGGGTTTTTGGACCAACACGTCAGTTTATTTGACTGTTGTGTAATCTTTGTATGCCTGTGAATCATTTGCAGTGATGGGAATAACGGCGCTATAAATAAACGGCGTTACTAACGGTGATACTTTTTTCAGTAATAAGTAATCAAACCAATTACTGTGTCCCCCGTTACAACGCCATTACCATTACTGACAATAAAATGCACATTACAATAACTGAGAACGGTTTTCATGCTAGAAGCGTCTCTCAGCCATTTCTCTGTAGTGTGTGTGTGTGTGTGTTTGTGTGTGTGTTCGGGGCTGAGGCGGGACACATAACCAGCGATCTTGATTGGTGTAACTGAGAATGCGATGATTGGCTTAGATTTAGTACATTTCTATGGTTTGCCAATCAGGCAGAGTAGGCGGTTCTACACGGGGGCCAGGCTCCCCTATGGCCCCCTGCTCTGAACAGCCAAATATTTAAATATAATTTTTATAATCTTGACATGCGCTGGCTCGAAAAACGAAACTAGCACTACGTGTGTTCTACATGGACTACTTAAAGCGCTATACGCACACGCTGACACACGCACGCAACCCCCCATCCCGCCGCAATGTTTTATATATATTTTATATTGCATTTGTTTGTTTTTTTAAAGTAATGCAATAATTACTTTGCCTGGTAATTAGTTACGTTTATAATGATGTAACTACCTTTTTAAAGGTACCTGCCCAACACTGAATATTTGGTGAAATAAGTAAGAATAGGGGGGCGGGGGGTTCCCCAAACCTTATTTTGTCACAAACTGGTTTAATATCAGAAATCCGGTCATTATTAAAAAAAAAAAAAAGGAAATATTGTACTTTTTTTCTGTGCAAACCGGGTGGTGGGGGCGAGTTGTAAAGTGCTTAATTCAAAAAATTATACATGCATCAATTATTTTTGTGACATCAGATTAACTACAATTTCAACACAGCCTGTTTTGCAGCTTAAAATTCCATATGTGATCTGTATGGCTGGAAGAATGAATGGGGTGTCATGATACATCAAAAAAGTTTCTGCAATAGATTTAACACTTTCAATAGATTTAACACTTTCATTTACAAATCTGCTTTTCCAGGACATTTGCCATCTAAATAATACAAATTATGGGTTAAGATTTTTTTTATCATATTAACCATATCGCTGTTTACTGATTCACTGGTTGCAAAGAAGGTGAAAAAGCGACGACCGCACATATAGCAGTCTCCGTAAAGACGGATTAAAAATGTATGAATTACATTGTAATTCCCATAAAACAGGAGGCATGTTTATTATACTGTAAAACAAGGCTGTTATGATTATTGGTGTTTTAACAATGATAAATCCACACTCCTGTCTAACACTATTAATTAGGCCACAGTTTACACAGTCAAGAACATTGGCAATTCTCCAATGCCCGGTGATAACAGGACCCCATGCTTTTGCAAGGAACTAAAGCTTCTGCTCCAGCCACAGATTTCAGCTGCAGCTTTTCCAGGGGAAGTGAAACACAGTGAACGTATTTTAGACCAAGATATCAAGTGAAATTTCCGAATAAATCCGCCCTGTTTTCCCGTACGCACTGCTCCGACTGTCGCTATACAAGTAAGTGATCAATAAAGAGCAGAAGCCCAAGCGCTAACCTCGCTAACCCCGCTAACCCCAATGATCCCACTGGCATGTGCATGCTGGAAAGGAATTGATCCCCTCGGGAGGCTGCCTCAACACGGTCTCTTCACTGCGAATTGTCAGGGCGACGGGTTCCTTTAATTTACCTCAGGATCTTGTGCCGGCTATGACGACTCCTGTCTCGCTGGCAACAGTCCAAGTAGCTGATGCAGATTTCCTACAGAGAGCCGAGAATAAAGATTTTAATGAGAGGAAGGTTACAGTCGACTACCAATTAGCTCTGCAACCCAGTCCGTGCTTCGCCCAGGTAATAACTAGCCGAGGAGAGATGTTCTTCTTGTAAAGACCACAGCCTCCAGCTTTCACTTAGGGCTCAACAGTACACCAAGAACAGCAGATTGATCTCCGATCAAGGCCGAACCACTGTTGAGGACAGTCCTGATTATGTTTGAACCACTAGGCAAGTAAAGAGGAGAAAACATCACTCAGTCTAAACATATCAGCCCTATTTGCTGCAAACCACTTCCCCTTAGCACATTATGTATAAATTCTAAGCAAAATAAATATACATTTTCCTCAGGAGGGTATTTATTTTGCGAGCAATTTCTGAGGAAGAAGTCAGGATGCTGACTAATTCACAGAAAACAATTTCCCCAAAGCTTTCATTTCTTTAATACAGAACATCATCTTTCTCCACTTCCACAGACACTTCTATGTGCCGAGCACAGCTGAAGAATTCAAGGTTATATGTGCCCTCAGACCATTCTCTATGCACCTATGTCTGGTTTGTACTGAAGCGTTCCTCGCTGCAATAAAAGGGGGTTACGGGCCAGTGGAATTGAGCTCCTCGATTTTGCACGCTGCCGGAACAAACAGAACATCCACAATCTGAATATGTGTGGCGGCACCAGAGTGGGCAGATGTAAGCCTTTTCACTCTCTCTGACAGGCTGCCAAAGCTGATCCCATCCCCAGCCTGCAATCTAAGTCTAACTGACAAGACGAGTCTCAAAACTTCTGAAAGCGAGCCCCAGTGCCCTCTGGGTGGGACGTTTCCTGGGTTAAGCCACATGAAAAGCCTCTGACCTCTCCAGGGCTGATGTCATTCAGGGCGCAGAGGTGAAGAAGGAAGTTATTGTCAGGGAAGGATGCCTCCGCGTTGGGCACGCAGCTGTGGTTACCTTGATGACAAAGGAGACCACAGAAGGGGACTTTTTAACATCTCCATGCCAAATTGTTGAAAACTACATGATGAGTGGAGATACATGGTATGGAATGAGTAGAGGTCACTTTTCTTACATGAACTTTGTAGAAGGTAGAGACCTGAGCCTTCACAGTTTAGGAAATCACCCGTTTCTGTAAGACAAGCATGAATACGATGATGTATGGAAAAACTTCCATTTAAATAAACTATATTTCAGCATCTAATATATAGGAAACCATAATATATAAGGAAAGAGAAACCAGCCTGGCTTCCATTTCTGTGTGCATCACGTGTCAGTTTATGTTTTACAAAAGGCTGTCACCAAGTAATACATGCATTAAATCCACAAAAATGTATGTGTGTCTTATTCACTATACATGGGGATCCAGTGACCTTTATCAATGTCCTTGTATAGCTGGTCAATAAAGGCATCCAGCTGCTCCCTCTGCTGGCGCGGAAGCTCCAGTGCATCACACGAATGAACCCACTGACTCAGAGAACTGGCCAAATAGTCAGAAGTTAGTAAATATCTCCAGAAGGAGTTAGACAAACAACCCATCAAGAG
This sequence comes from Ladigesia roloffi, assembly GCA_037577295.1. Lineage (NCBI taxonomy): Eukaryota > Metazoa > Chordata > Actinopteri > Characiformes > Alestidae > Ladigesia > Ladigesia roloffi. The sequence goes on from JBBKCR010000122.1 coordinate 2,830,046, forward strand.
GTCTATCCATGCATCAATGGGATTCCAGTAAATTAGTATTGTTTCATTGGTTCTTACCTGGTTCCAATACCCTGTCCATTGGTCCCAACAAGGGCAAAGAGAGAACGAAATCCCTCGGGAGTAAACCACTACAAACAAAGCAAAAGTATTTTGAATATACTGTTGGCCAACTGCAATTTTCTATTCATATCCCTTTAATTTTATGCATAGAACATAAATTTTAAGGGCCTCTCAATCAATTTGCCGACTGTAAAAACCCTTATAAATTGCTCTATGAAAAGATATGCACTGACTTGGCTGAGGTGGTCATCGTAGAGCGCTGTGGTAAAAAGGTTACGCAGTAAAGCCAGTTGTCCCTGGAGGGAAGGACAATTAAAAGAGTTTAGGAAGGCAAGAAAGGCAGGAAAAGCAATAGCTCGGTGTGGACTGGATCAGTTATTTCTCACCTGGAACTTCTCTCCCAGCAGCTTGTGTGCAATCTCCTCCTGCTCATTGGCTGCGCGGCTGCAAAAGTGGGAAAAAAGCCTCTGCCAGCGCCCCTTGTCTTGAGTCTGAAAGGAAAAAGAAAAAAATACTTGTTTTAGATGGTCTATGCCTTCAAGCAGATTAATATTTTCAGTACGCACTACATTTTAATAGGTGCTATATTCATACATCTTAAACGTTTACCAATCTGATTCAGCTAAAAGCTAAAAAGATCATTATAATTTGAACCTGCAAAAGTCTTAACAATTGTCCATCACATTTCCCTAAACCCAACACTGCAGTAAAGCCGATGATTTATGAGTAAGAAAGGCTGGCGGGAGATGTACCTGCTTGACGACTGCCACCATCCTTGCCATCAACATGATGCTGGAGGTTTCTGGAGGGTAATGTGCGCTCCTGAACACCACAAATAAATGCAGAGAGACCTTCCAGAGTGAGCACACACTAGAGCCATGCAAAAAGTCATATTTCCAAAACAAGGAAACAGGGTAGCTGAAGATAAATACTAAATTTTTGCATGAATCTTATGTAAGAATAAAAGTGGTTGCTCCCAAACATCTCACCTCCAAGCTTCTTGTAACTTGTTAATTGGATGATTAGGGTCACTGTGGGATGGGCCGAGACACAGCACCTGGTGATACTGCTCCCAGGCGGCCTGCTTACACTCACGGCTACAGTACATCACCTACAGGAGGGCGGCATTCATCAGTGAAGTGGGAGAAATCCATATTCCATTTCATTCTTTGAGAACAGCATTATTGTACGTCTTCACTGCATGCAGTGCGTGTCTGTCTACAACAGAATATGACTGAATGTATGAAAAAAAATCATTATATTTGTTGTTTATCCTCAGATTCTTAACAATATGCTGCTCTTTTATTACAAGAAAACATCAAATATATATAAAACAAATGTAACTGATTTAAAAACAAATGTAAATTAACAACATACACTATAAGTACAATTTAATGGACGCATCAAAATAACTCAGATTCACACATATTCAACATGTTTCCTGACACTTTTAGAAACAACATATGTCCAAACCCTCCCAGCACACTTTCAGGCAAGTAAATAGATCTGTCTCATTTGCTGGATGCTCATTTTGGACTTGTTGGTCCAGCTCATCTCATGCAGCTCAAGGTGGGAATAATCTGGATACTGGGAAGACAAAGTCATCATTCTCAAAGCTTTTAGCTTTTCTTTGGATTGAATATAATTTTGGCATGAAATCGAAGTATGCTTGGGATCACTATCCTGTTGAAGAATTAAATTGTGTCTAACAGTACAGAGAGAATTCTGGGATGCTGAAGATCTGAGTGATATTTTTCTTTATACATGATCCAACATAGAGTGAATATCAATGTACTAAAACCAGACAAGCTTGGTCTCTCCGAAGAGTCTTCATAGCTAAAAAAAATAATTTTACAAGTATTAAACACAGAAAGGCAGCTACCTTTGTTATGAGTGGTTCTAACATTTTCATCCAAAAAAATCAGCGTAGGGGTTAGGGCGTTCACCCTGTGGTCAGGAAGTTATGGGTTTAATGCCAAGACTGCTAGGCACCTCTGAGGTATCCTTTCTACCTGCTGCCTCACTTGGTGAATGGGTTAAATACAGAGGAAGTATTTCAGCTGTTCACATGGTCTGGTGTCTTCATGTCTGACAGAATGGTCAATTTACTTTCATATATTATTTATTTGCTTTTTAACCAGTGAGCCCAAACTTCTGAGCTGAAATCTATGTGCAATTTATAATCTCTGCACAATAATAACACAGCATGAGTACAGACAGTTTAAAGCAATGGGGTGAACCAGGGCATACTCAGTACCTGGCAGTGCGGACACGCCTGATGTTGCTCCGACCGCACCTTACACAGCTCAGGATGAGGCAGGCTGAGGCCAGGCAGACCGCTCAGCCTCTGCGCATTTTCCTCAGCGGTCTCTAAAGCATGTAGACAGTAGTCACATGCTATGGAGGGAGAAGAGGAAAGCCAGAGACAAGTTTACAATATACACTCTCAAAAAAAACTTTTATCTACATATACCACATATATATTTATTAACCCGGGATTAAGAGGCTATCTATGCAAATTGTTGCAATGAATCTTTCAATATGTCCCAATCAGTTCAACCCAAACAGGCACCAAACAATACATTCAACAGACTGGAGCAAATATAGTACTCAGTGTAATAGTGACGATACTGCATGAAGTTTACTAAGAGTTAGAAAATTCCACAATCAGAGCAGAGCAGATCTTCCCCTTTAGATCGATGTACTGAATGGATAAACCACTGTATTTTATCAAAATGAATTATAACTTTCATGAAATTATACATATATTAGACTTTCAAACAAAAGGCAATTTAACAATGCAGGTGAAAAATGATGCAATGGTGACAATAATACCAAAATTAAAATCTCAAATGGTTAAAAAAGCACTCTTGACTAAACAAACATTAAATGTCAAATTGCTCTATTTTTATCAATCCAGAAAGAATAGGAAAAAATACAGAAATAATACCTGGAGTACTGAATTCTCTACCAAAATGTAGTTTTGAAAAAGTATTGAAAGCTGGATACATTGTGCAGCTCTGGTTTACAGCAATGTATGAGCTGAAAAACTTACCTCTATATTTGTACATGGCATTCCACAAAAACTGAGCACATACAAGTGGTTGCTCAATGAATATGGTATCCCCTTTCTTGAAAGGTTTCTTGGCAAATAACCCTTTGCCCTAAAAAATAAAGACAGGGAAGCACGGGTGCTCAGTATGAAGGGTCTGTGGGGCTTTCACCCATGTGGAAATGCTTTAAAGGGAACACTCTTTCAGGCTCAGCTGTGTGAGTCAGGACCGCATGACATAGACAAAACATCACAAAAATAGCTTCCAGATTAGATTAAAAAAAGAAAATACCTGGCACCATGGTATTTTTTTTAATTTGAGGTTCTGACACATTTCTGCAAGAACATCTGCCAGGACTCGTTTTTAGGTGAATGTCATTCAACAATGCATGTGAATTTCTTTCGCTGCATTTCCCACATTCACCCAGTGAAGAAGTGAGCTGCCAGCAACACAGCGCCCATGTAACTGTGTGTGGGGATGGTACCTTGCTCAAGGGCACCTTAGTGGTGCCACTACCAATCCTGAGATTCAAACCCATGACCTACTGATCGCAGACGCAACTCCCTAACCACTAGGTCACCAGCTGCCCCAAGCAATCTAACCACACCTTTAACACACTCCTTGGCTGAGGCTGACCTGGTTGGTTTTGATTGCAGGCAGGTTTTTGTGCTCCGCAATGAATGTACTTTAGTTTGCATGTTACTCATATTGCTACTGAGACACTGTGAATGTTCATTTTTTGATTATTTATTAAAGAATTGTCTTAGTTTTTTATTATTATGGAAAATAATTTTGCTATCAATGATCAGAATGGATAAAAATTCTCAAATGACAGTGCAGTCCTCCTTAGATTACAGATCCGTGTGTGTGTGTGAATGTCTTTGTGGGCTAGTGTGTTTGTGTGTGTGTGTGTGAGAGAGAGTGAGTGTGTGGCAGGCAGGAGCAGAGAGATAACCTATCCTAACAGCACGAGCTCTGTTCGTGCCCAGGTAAGAAGCCCATTCTCGACCCCACAGTGTCACAGCCATGTACCTTGACATTGTCAATAAACCGGACCTCCACGCAGGTACTGGTTTTACTGGACTCCACACACCGAGAAAACATGTCATCCAAGGGGGCCGCCATGTTGGAAATGACGTCCGCTCGGCTCTCTGGCATTCGGCCAATGAAAGGCTCGATCGACTGTTGACGACATCGATTATACATTAAAACGCATTGTTTATTTCGTGCATTTAGATTTACACGAAGTTACTGTGCTGTAACCATTATTCTAGAGTCGCATCCTGAGTCAGAGAGGTGGAGTATAAGAGAGTATGAATGGGTACGTGACGGGCCGAGGAGTGTATAAATATATAACGCATAATATTATTTATATATAATGATGTGTAATTGTATTCATTCTATTTTACCTTTAAATTATGTTTACAATTTTCTGTTTTTACTTATTTTACTGTTATATGTGTTATCGTTTTAATTCCGATGTTTTGTCAGGACTGCGCACGCTCCTGGTCGAACTGGATTGGACTGAATTTATCTGGTAGGCGGGACTTGTAGGCAGGCTGACCAATAACGGGGTAGAACGCTCAGTTGAAAATCTCTCCAGCTTCCTTCAACAACATGGGAGCGAGGAGGACTTACCTGAGGGTCTGAAGGAGTTTATGAAGTTTGAGCCTTGTTCATTGATACAGGTTTGTTAATATCGACTTGCATTTGACTCCCGTGATCCACGATGCTGCTGGCAGACGTTAAAAAGCTGAAAGTGGTCGAGTTGAGGGATAAATTAAGGGAGAGAGGGCTCGACTACAGAGGACTGAAGGCCGAACTGGTGGCTCGTCTGGTAGCAGCAGGACAAGAACCAACAGATCCTGGAGAAGAACCAACAGATCCTGGAAAAGAAACCACAGATTCTAGAGAAGAACCCAAACATCCTGGAAAAGAAACCACAGATCAAGATACTTGGGAAGAACCAACCTCAAGAAAAGACAAAGCTCCTGAGGAACCCTGTCATATATCTACTGAGGTTGCTGTGGAGCATGCAGAAGGTGTCTGTGGAGTCCCACGGCCTGAGGAAAGTGGACAAATCTTTGTGGACCAGGGCACGCAAACTGAGCAACCTGCATTCTGCTCCTGCTTTAATGGAAGGAAAAATGAGGGTTCCAAGCCCGGCTCTTCTGAACCTTCACAGGAGCAAAGAACACCCTGATAAGTGAAATAATTTCTCTTGTGTATTTTGTGTTATATTTCTGGCGCAGGATGTGCAATTTTGTCAATGTCTGCAGCTACCAAACAACTACATGTGTGTATAGTCTATAGATATTTTTTGTATAATTTGAAGAGTGTATATCTTATATTATACTTTTGTATTGTATAGCTTTTACTTTATTGTTTATGCTGCTCTTACTTTTGTACTGTGCTCGTTCTGCCATAACGATGCAAATTTCCCATTTGTGGTACTTAAAAACTGTTACCTTATTTTATCTTATCTTCCACTTACAAGAGTCCCGAAGTTCATTATGGAGGAGGTCAGGAGGTCTCACGCCCTGTAAAACGTCCTGCATGTTCTCCACTATTGTCCCAGCCTGTCTGCACATCTGCTGTCTCTCAACATGACCACTGTAAGTCCTTTTAAGACAGAAAATAATGGGGGTATAATCAAGCATGAATAGTATTTCACCTTTCAGCTTCATCACTTTCTGGCCAAGGTGTAAACCTCAGCCTGTTTGAAAAAGATATGTGTTGAGACATATTCTACATAGAAGAATGTTTTAGGATATTGGAAGATGACAGTACTGCAGCTATATAGTACAAAGGAAAACATGTAGACTATTATATGTATTGCGTATATATAGAATTTCTTGTATATATATATAGCATTTCTTGATTAGTTTTTTACATTTGCAGTATAACTTTTTACAATTTGTGCATTCTATGCAATATTAAAGACTGCCTTGTGTTGTTTCCTGTACAATATCTAGCAGTAGTTCTTACAGACGGTCCATATTTTTGCTCTGGGTTTTTTTTGACTGGAGGTCCCAGAGAACTGATTTAAAAGCCACTGATGTAACCATTGTTGTTCGCCTCTTGATTTTAGTCTGAAAAGTTCTCAGAACAGATTAAGGGCAGTACTGCATGACCGTACTGCAGGAATAGTACAGAGGCAGTACTAATAGTACTTGTTTTAGAAGTACTGTACTGTAATGCAGCATTTCTTGATTAAATGTATTGTTGTTTTTACATTTTAAGTTCATTATATACAATATTATGTACTGCAATTAGTAGTTTTTTCTGTACAATATTGAGCTGTGGTTCTACCAGACAGTGCATGCTTTTTATTCTTATGTTTTGGAAGTTGGGAAGGACCAAAACTCTAGACTGTGGAGTCTCTGAGGACAGATTTGAGAACCACTGTTAAATGCCTGTTGATTTTCTTTGGATTTTACCACAGATTTTTTGGACAAGTTGCAGTGCATTATGAAATCTTAAATTTCACACCCACTGCTTCACTTTAAGAAGCTACCACACCTTTTTTTTAGTCATTGGAAACGGTTGAGATTGATTTAACACTCTGAATTTATGAAGCTGACCTTGCACATGCTTTATTTAATGCTTGTATCATGGAATATAATACATTATAACATATGAAAGTCATAATTCACCTATGATTACATATCCAAATGCACACTGATCACAGTTCCTCAGTGCGACATTACATGCCTAATGCTTGGTTATTTTACACCCTGCAGCATCCTGGGCACCAGACACGATGGACACAGGAGTAGAATGCGAGGATGTCAGAAGACCTGATGGAGAAAAGGGCCGAGACTATTACGAATTTAAAGAGGAGATTCAATATAACAGGTGATGACGGGTCCTGTAATATTTGTCAGAAGAGTTCTCCAGAACTGGGTTGATCATTCTCTCAGGAAGAGAGATTATGTTGGGTAATGACACCACTGAACAAGTTTAGACATTTCCTTATATTATACGTTTTTATTCTGAATTATTTTCACCTTCAGAGCCAAAACCCCAGAGCCTGGTCCAGAGAGTGAAGATGACATGGAGGTCGATGACGATGACGTGGTTAGGCTCGATATTTGTAAGTTTTCTGAAGGTTAATGTGTAGTTCACTCAAACAAATGAAGCCACCCACAGCCATCTTTGTTCCTCTGAAAAGTCATATTCCGCGTTGGATTTATGAATGCAAATGCAGACTGGTCTGAAAAACAAAGGGGAGTTTAGTCGAGAATGTTTTCATATCTATAATCAGCAAGTTAATAATTAAAGGAGAACCAGGTACTGGGTAAGACAAGCCTGTGAACATCAGCTTACAGCTGTTTACATTAAAGAAAAGCAAATTATTCAAATATAGACACCAGGCATTCATTAGGAATTGAGGTGATGTGGCAGGCTTCATTAAAATTTTGGTTATGGACATCCTGAAATAAAGTAGTGCAGTTTTCATTATTATTTGTTACTTAAATAATTTATACATGTTTTTTTTGTTTATTAACATCCCCTGCATTGTTATTGTTCTACACAAGTTGTGTCCTGTGACCCATTGGTCAGAATCTCTTTATTTAGAGATAGATGTGCTGTTTATATCCAGAAGTTAAAATTAGGTTGCAACAGTAGCAGAAAACGACCCATTTACCCTTCTGGGGCAGCAGGTGACCTGATGGTTAGGAAGCTGCCCCTGTGTTCTGAAGGGCGTGCGTTTGAATCCCAGGATTGCTAGTGGCACCACTGGGGTAACTTTGAGCAAAGTACCGACCCCACACACTGCTCCCTGGACACTGTGTCACTTGGGGAATGGGTTAAATACAGAGAAAGGTTT
>JBBKCR010000122.1:2839690-2856266 GCA_037577295.1 Ladigesia roloffi
AATAATTAAAGGAGAACCAGGTACTGGGTAAGACAAGCCTGTGAACATCAGCTTACAGCTGTTTACATTAAAGAAAATCAAATTATTCAAATATGGACACCAGGCATTCATTAGGAATTTAGGTGATGTGGGAGGCTTCATTAAAATTTCGGTTATGGACATCCTGATATAAAGTAGTACAGTTTTCATTATTATTTGTTACTTAAATGATTTATACATGTTTTTTTTGTTTATTTACGTCCCCTGCATTGTTATTGTGATACACAAGTGGTGTCCTGGGACCCATTGGTCAGAATCTCTTTATTTAGAGATAGACGTGCTGTTTATATCCAGAAGTTAAAATTAGGTTGCAACAGTAGCAGAAAACTAATGAATACACACATATTTACACAATATGTTAATCAGATATCCCACTTCCAACCCATTGGGGCAGCGGGTGAACTGATGGTTAGGAAGCTGCCCCTGTGTTCTGAAGGGCATGCGTTTGAATCCCAGGATTGCTAGTGGCACCACTGGGGTACCGACCCCACACACTGCTCCCTGGACACTGTGTCACTTGGGGAATGGGTTAAATACAGAGAAAGGTTTTCAGTGTTTTGTGTTCACGTGTGAATATAAAGTCCACTTTACTTTACTTGATATTTATCAGAATCAGAAAACTTTATTCATCCTGAAGGAAATAGTTAAAATTGTTCATAGGAGTTATAGTTGTACTGGAGTGAAGGTCTGAGTGCTATTTATATCTTTCAGACAACAGTGACCTGCATTTTGAGGTGGGACCAGACGGGTGCAGTGGTCAGCCTTTACTCTGGGAGAAGTTCCCTCTGCTGCAGTCGGGGTGTAGGTTGACACATGGTTTCTCTCAGGGAAAAGCCGGATTTGAAGTAAAGGTGAGAATTTGTTCTCTGGGGACTTGTCGTCTGAATGTGTATGAATATCAGATTTGAAATTCTCCTGTGGACTACTTGTGTTATTATCTTCAGCGTTTTATTAAATTGTTTTTGCGACAAAAGCGTGGTGAGCCCCTGGGCCCTGTCTTGTCAGACAGAATATCTGTTCCTTGGCAAAAATGTAATTTAACTAAAGATCTTATTCGGCACTGTTTTGTCTTAATATCCCTGGAGTAAGTAATGCTTTATAGTTAGAGCTCCAGGCACAGTGTACACTCTTAAAAAATGTACTGTTCTTATCGCAAAGTCATATAAGACAAGAAATATTGAGACAAAAAGAAGTTCAAATGGGTGTCCAAAAATGTGAAAAATAATTTTAACAAGCTGGGTCATCTGTTAGGAGCTGCACAATATTGACAGCTAGGAAATGAGAACTATGGCTGCTATTTTCCCACTTTAGGCATTCAATTAAAGGTTAATTGCAATAATTAATATGGCAGTTACAGTGATATACAGGGCTAAATGGCAAGTTTATGTCTTCAGCACCTTTAATATAGTGAGCAACACTTTTTCTGGGAAAGTAATTGTTGTGAACCTTTAATATCTGTGTATTAATATGTAATTGTGTATACTTATATTCTTTAAATCCTGAGGGAGGAAAATGTGCATGAACTGTATTCTCACAGTGTAGTAGTTCATCAGCATACTGTAGTGTGAGCTATTCTGAGTGTCTTTTTACTGTGCAGTTTCTGAAGAAACTCTCATCATCTACGGTGGACATGAGTTTGGACCCTGAGCCACAGTTGCTGAGAGTGGGCTGGTCTGTGGAGAGCGCGAGTCTCCAGCTAGGTGAAAACTGTGTTTTTGTGTAGTAAAAGCAGTTCTGTGCATTAGTGCTTCAAGGTCAAATGTAACAGGCACTTGGAGAATGTTTTGATAATTTTATATGTAGAAAGTCCAGATCAGCCTCATTGCTGTACATGTGGATTTCCTCAGGAGAAGAGGAGCTTTCGTTTGGTTTGGATGGAGCAGGCAGAGCCGTGACTGGAGGAAAGGTGGACAAATTCGGGGAGCCCTTCTCAGAGGGAGACATCATCGGTTGCTATGCGGTAAAAACCTGTTAGTTATAAACTGACAGTGAGGAGAATTAGGGCTGCTTTCCCAAATCGAAACCATGTTTATTAAGTCAACAGGGGTGTAATCTCTGACCATTATGGGATCCCACTTAATTTTCCCGTAGGTCCTTTTTAAGTATAGCAGTATACACAATCTGTGTGAGAAACCAGCTCTGGGAAAATTCGCAGTATTGTTTATGTGATGAAAAGCTGAAACTGAGGCTCATTTTGTTTCTTTCTTTCTTCAGTTCATCAGTGAAGGTGGTCAGGCAGAGCTCTCGTTTCATAAAAATGGACACGCGCTTGGGGTGGCTTTCCGTGTAAATTCATCCATTCTAGCCGGCCAAGCCCTCTACCCACATGTTTTATGCAAAAGCTGCTCTGTTTCCCTGAACCTGGACCCCCAGGGGACAGTGTGGTATCCTGGGCCTCCTGGGTTCTGCTCTTTGCCTGTTCTTCCTCAGCGGACACGGGCCCCCCTGCCCCCTCCACACAGGAAGGACTGTGAGGTAAGAGACTTTATTCAAACACTTTAAATATTTAAACTTTTTGAACAACAAGGTTGGATTATAGCAGGACTAAGAGATTCTGATACTTGAAGATATTTTCACATGATATGTTTTGTATCGGGTGCAGAGGTTTGCGCTGTTGCCGACCTGGTTGGGCGCCGGATCTTTCTGTGTGAAGTTTGCATGTTCTCCCCGTGACTGTTTGGGTTTCTTCTAGTGATCGACCGATATTGATTTTTTTTATTACCGATACCAATGATTTGCCTTTTTATGTGCCCGAGAACCGATATTTATTTACTATTTTACTTCTCTTTTTGACACAATTATTACAACACCACCGAACTGCAATTTTTTAAAATTTATAATAATCACTCCCTCCTTGCATACAAATCAAAACTAGGGGTCTGAAAGTACAAAAAATACAAAAATATTTTTTTTAAAGGGCACTGTTTCTGAAGTCTTCATTTAATGTGTGCATTAATATCTGTTATGTTTAATAAAGTTTACTACATATAGGAAAGAAAGTAAGTATACTTTACCTTTGCACACAGTTTCCCCCTCAGACGTCTGCTGCAATGGTGATCATGCGCTTAATTCTCAAAACGCCCACCAGATGCCGATGTTATCGGCAAACCCGATATTACAAAACTGATAACCGATTATGGTAAAATGCTTAAATATTGGGAAAATATCTGTAAACCGAAATATCGGTCGATCTTTAGATTCTTCTGGGAACTCCAGTTTCCTCCCACCACCAAAAAACATGCGTTATGGGGATAGGATGATTGAGCACACTAAATTGCCTCTAGGTGTGACTGTGAGTGTGTGGCCCTGCAACATGCTGGCGACTGTCCAGGGTGCACCCCACCTTCACCCATAGCAACGGGTATAGGCTCCCCATTATTAGCCATGCATAGTCTTTCATGTGGAGTTGGTCCCCCTTTGCAGCTGCTAAAATGGTTCCACCCCCAGACCCTGGACTCTGAGGGAACCTTATTTTTCAATAACAAACTAGATAAAACCTGAATGTCCGGCAGTGGCAAATAGCTCATTCAAGGTTGAGTTGACATTTACAACAAACATTTGAACGATAGCCATGTTAAAGGGAATGCTGCTGTTAATAAGCTCCTTATTTGTTCAAGGTGTTTGTAAACAAAATATTATTTCACTTTTGTTCATATAACAGTACTTTCAAAATAAAGGTGCACAGTACACTACTTTTGAGTCGGTTAAATTTGCATATAACAATGCAAATAATCATGAGTAAAATGTTTATCATTGCCCAACATTCATCAAAATATTTAGTTTGTTGGAAATTGGTATTGAACAAAATGTTCCAAACATAGTATTTAATTTTTTTATAAAAAAGTTTTAGAAATCCTGATATAATTACAAAACTACTTTTATGCAAATATTGAAGAGATTAATACATATTCTGAAGTAGTCTCCTCATTTATATGAGCATGGTGGCTAAATGTAATTTTCAGTGTTCTAATTGAAATGTCTGTCTCTGTCTCATCAGGTACTGATGATGGTTGGCATGCCAGGATCAGGAAAGAGCCACTGGGCTCAGAGCCACATGGCCAAGAATCCAGAGAAGTGTTACAGTGTTCTAAGCACAAATGCCATCCTTCATAGCATGAGGGTGAGCATGATACAGAACATTTCTGATAGCACACATTTATTTTTGTTTTAATTATTTTTATTCTATACTGAAGAATAACATTATGGGCAGAATATGAAAAGTGTGTAAACCATGTAACATGGCTTGCAAAGTACCAGAATTCACTTGTAAATCATGGATGTTTTATTCTTCAATAATTTATTAAGCAAATACTGTATCATTTATTGTCCCTGATACTGGAGCAGAAAAACTGGTACCAGTAAAGCATATTTTATGTGAAGCATATTTTGATGCACCCACACACAATTAGCATGTGCAAAAATTGACCTCAACTGAAGCAAACAACACATAATCAGTGGATTATTTAATGTATTTAGGAATATGTAATTGATTTTTTGTTAAGAAACAGTAGTAAAATATTTATTGCAAAATCTGTAACATCTGCATTTATAAGGACGGCACAACCAGCAAAGATTTCGGTAGATCAGAGTTTAACATGTAAAGATTAAGAGATAAATGTGACTTTTCATAGCTCTGATTCAGCTCTTGAATCAGATTCAAGATTTTTAAGCCTCTTTAATCTTTAATATTCATAATGGAGATAATGATAAAGAATTAATGCAGGAGATTTTATGAATCATGTAGAATAGGATCAATTCTTTATGCAGACATTTATATTCCATCCAGGGATAACTGTATCGTAACAGGAATCGTATACTTGGAAAAGCAGGCATATTTTATATTTGTTCATGTGTTTATGATGTTTGTTATTGTTCTCTTTCCTTTACCCCGTCCAGCTACCAGGCCCTGAACACAAGGAGGTTCTGCTGCAGCAGGCCACGCAGTGCCTCACACACCTCATCCGAATAGCAGCAAACAAGAGAAGGAACTTTATTCTAGATCAGGTGATTTGCACAACCAGAATCAGAAAACATTGATCCTGGAGGAAATGTAAATACCGCAAAGACACACAGCATCAAGAGCAATATGAAGTCTAAATAATCTGTAGAAAAATGCTAATTTCTCACACAGCTGCCAGAATTAAGAGAGCAATACTTTATCCCATTTGATGAACACATGCCATCTAATAATTAGGTATATGACGATGGCCTGTTTTATGTTCCACATCGTTTGTTTTTTCACTTAAATTGCAGCAGCATCTGCCTTACAGTAGCCCCAATCTTTCAGTGCTTTTTATAGACGTCAGTTCTGTCACTCCGATTATGTTTACACTTCATAAACAGACGGTTTCCGTCTTGTTTTCATCATCTTGTCTTACGGCATCTTTGCATTGCCTTTCATCAAATACTGGTGTTCCTGACGTGGTCCTGATACGGGTTAATTTTCTATGCGCTGCGCTGATGCCGAGCCAACTTGATTTATGATGCTTGTGCATCTGAACTGTGTTGACTCCTCATCCCTGAGGCAGCTGTTTCACACTTTAACTGCCATATAAATTAAAGGTAGGCACAAATCTGTAGAGCTGTCATTGCTCCCTGCCTGGCAACAGAAGTTGTTGTATTTACCTGGCTCTGTGAACCTGTGAGCATATATTTAAAAAAAAGTTTCAGGCAGCACTCAAATGCTTTATAAAAAAAAAAGTAACCAGTTGGTAACAGCATAGGTGAAACTTTGCAGCAGCAGATGTAGGTCCTTAGCTCTTTTCAATAATGTGTTTGCAACGGCTCCTTCCATTCCTTTTCAATTACCCAGGCAAACATTTACCCATCTGCTCGGAAGCATAAGATGCTGCGTTTCCGTGGTTACCAGAGAAGGGCGGTGGTGGTTGTCCCGGCGGATGTGGAGTGGACGAGGCGTCTCCAGCGGCAGAGGGAGGACGGGGGAGTGGAGGTGCCTGAGATGTCTCTCCTAAAGAGCAAAGGTCAGCCGCAACTGTATCTTTTAAAGCTGTGATTCCTTATCAGGGTCCTTTTGATAAATCTGCCATTGGGAATAGCGCACTAATGTGCAGAGACGGGTGCAGACTTTAACATCCACAGTGCTCTCGATGGCCATGTTAGGCCTTTCTTTTCTCTATCTGAAAAATATTTTTTTTCACCTAAGGTATTAAAGGTATTAAAGTGTGCACAAATATTAGGCAAGTGAATATTTTGAAGGTTAATTTTAATATAGAACAAATACAGTGCTACCATTCAATCCAAAATGTTTATACACCTGGAACATGGATTTTTGTGCGAAGGAAAGTTAAATATGCACATTCTCAGCGGAATACATATGGGTGCACTATTATTAGGCAACTATTACTGCGCAGAATTATTAATTAAATTAAACAATAAACAAATTTTACGTTTTTCATTTACATCTGTTAAAGTGATAATTACCAAGCAAGTCAAAATTAACAGAGACTGCCTGACTTCTGTCATTTAAACAAAAATCATGACCAATATAGCCAACCTTCTATTCAATAACAGTAATCTGCCATGCATCTGCTGATCAACTTTTTTTGCTGCACCAACTACAGCCTCCCCGACACCATTCAGAGAGGTGTACTGCTTTCCATCCCTGTCAATCTCCTGTCTAAGAAGTTCTCAATAGGGTTTAGGTCAGGTGAGGAAAGGGCCATGTCATAATTCTTTCTCATTTCAGACCTTTACTGTCCACCCATGCAGTGGAATGCATGCGATGGAGAATTGTCCTGCATAAAAATCATGGTCTTCTTGAAAGAAGCAGATTTTTTCCTGTACCGCTGCTTGGGGAAAGTGTCTTCTAAAAACTGGCAGCAGGTTTGGGAGTTTATTTTTATCCCGTCTTGAACCCGAAAATGTCCAACTAGCCCATCTTTAGGGGTACTAGTCAACGTACTAGTCGAAGTGGAGCTCTGTGCCCATTACTGACCTGGCTGTGGGTCCAGTCAACTCTCATCAGTCCATAAAACCATAGAAAAATCTGTCATGAGATTCTTGGCCCAGTCTTGACATTTCAACTTGTGTCTTGCTCAATAAGGGGTCGGGTTTCAGGCTTCCTTACCTGAGCACTAAACACCTTGTTTTTCTGATCACTCCAGGTAGGTTGCAGTCACAGAATATGGTGAAACTGGAGGATAATGGGTTCCTGGTAACTTCACGTGTGATTCTTCTTATTTTTTGCTTCTTTTTTTTTTGTTAACTTGTATTTTTTTATCAATGCGAACCTGTTGACATTTTGTAACAAAATGTTTGATTGTTCTGTGATCACAGTCCAACATTTTTCACCAATTTTTCTGATTCCCTTAAATCTTTTTGCCTAATAATTATGCACACCTTGATATGGGGTGTTGATCTCCTTAGGCCACACCCTCCCTCATTACACAAATATACATCACCTGAAATAGAGGTCTGTGCTGGACTGATTTTTCATCCCGCTCCCACAAGTTTCTGTCATATTTCCAGCCGCTCCCGCCCGCATCTGTTTTGGTTTGTCCCGCACCCGCCCGATGAATCCCACAAGCAAAGCTGGTGGAGTATAGGATGGGCCAAAAATACCGGACACATTTAAATGCTATAATATCTTGGCTTGTAAATATTAAATATGTTACCAAATGTATTTGTTGCCATACAAGAATTTATGAAACATTGGTTATATTATGTGGTCACGACTTTAACAAATCAGCTACAGACCTGAATTAAAAATATTTAAGCAGGCGTGACAGAAATACTTCAGTCAAAATGAGAGAAATATGGGGAAAAACTCAGATTAGTGTCTGCTCTGTGTTGATTCCAACCTCAGTCGGTGCTCATTGGAATTCCATTCTGCCGCCAGGCAGAGATTCCAAAGCAACGCAAACATCCGTTAGTTCGGTCGCCTACTTAATATGATGTTCCCCACATACAAATGAACTTTAAAGGGTATTCAAGGAAAATGTGTACTGTGCAGGAGTCCAGAGAACAATGTCCTTGTCCCACGAACGTCTACTCCCGCATGTTTTTGCGCTGCGTCCCGTGGGTCCCGGGGGCGTCCCGCCCTGTTGCAGACCTCTAACCTGAAATTCTTTAATCTAATAAGCATTTATGGTTGTACAGTTTGGAGTTGTGTATACATTTTGCTATGGTCAAAACACTCACTTGCCTAATAATTGTGCACACAGTGTATTGTCTTGTATCTATTTACGGAAATATTGCATTTCAGTATCACTACTGAATAAACGTGTTATCAGGGCATCTCTGTTAAAGACTACTGGTTTAAAGAAAACTACAGAAAATTACATGTAATCAAATACTCATTTGGACACAGGGTCAATATTTAATGATGGTCATTCTTTTTCTTTTGTTACTAATATACTTATTAAAAATTATCATTCTTTTTAAATTTTCTGTGCCCAGATACATCAATATAATTCACATTTCATGCATTTCTTAGCTAAAATCAGGTTATATCAGCGTAGAGAAACATAAACCTGTGAAATTAAGGGACCCTTCAGAATTGGAAATGAGAATGATGAAAATTCTGATGCGATTTATAAATCTTTCATGGCATATTGAAGGTGCTGGAATCTTTCCCTTTAGGCCTCAATCCAAAACAAAAAATAGGTTAAAGTGCTTCTTGCTGACAGACAGACCCTGTAGCATGCTAGATCAGCTCTTGATTATCTGGAGTGCCGTGTTCATCGGGAGTATATACTTGGCAATGCTTGAAGGCTAGCAGTTGACATTACCATAAACTTTTAAGTTCTGTTTTCATTTTGTGTTGTTATAGTGACTTTGGCTTGGGTGACAGCATTTTATTCTCTTCTGCTCATGATACTGCAGTGAGTTTCACGCTCCCAGAGCAAGGGGAGCTCCTGGAGGAGGTGCTGTTTGCAGAACTCCCCCGTGAAGAGGCAGAAAAACTCCTTACAGCATATAAAGAGGAGGCCAGGTGTCTCTTACCGGCGCCCCCCAAGCGCAGGAAACGGCAAAACAAGTACCCTAAACTTCTCACGAATCCTCATGTTCGAGGATATGGTAAGTGAACTTTTATAATTTGCTAACGATGGTGAATACTGGGGCTGCATGATGTAGAAAAGGCATCAGTATTGCAATTTCATTGCTACACATTGCTATTGTGATATGATCACTGTTCTGTAATTAAAAAACTGTAAAGTCTGTTTCAAATGGACTGTTTACTGTCTGTTTTCATATCATAGTTTTTGTGATACACATTTAAGTAAATCGCCTTTTCACCAGTTTAGCCCCAACCATTCATGCACAGATTCACCTACACCTTTTATAGCTTATACATTTAATATTTGGATAAAATGGAGGCCTCAATTCATCAGAAGACAAAGTAACCCGCCTGGAGCTGTGATTGGTCAAATTGTCAGAGACACTGATTGGTCAAAAGCTCATTTGCATATTGCCTATTATGATAACAGTATTGTATAATATTCAAACTAAATATTGCAATTATGATTACGAGATGATATCGTGCAGCCCCAGTTTGTTGTTGTGAAAAGGACACAAAATACTTCTGTGCTTTTCCAGGATGGAGTCCCCATCCCTCCAGTCTATCACAGTGGGGACAACAGAAACAATATGTATGTATTATACACTATAATGAATACTATATGTTCTGCACTGAGTAGTTTAATTAAACCTCAATATTCAATTATTTTTGCATGCTCAGGGTTGGCAGCCCACATCTGTTGTGCAACCATATGGTTGCAACAGCGATCCACAGTGCTACAGGGACTATTACCAGCCATGCACAGGACAGGTGAGAGAGAACTAGACTGTGATTTAAGCCTTTGTGACTAATTGTTTTCTATATAACTGTAGTCAAATCATTCTGGCTCAGACTTAATTTCTTTCCTAAAATGTCTCTGGTTTCTCTTTCAGTGGAGCACGGGTGACCAAAGTCAGAGTTACTATAGCAACCAAGATTATTATTTTGGCAATCAAGTTTTTTGGTAAACAAGCTGAAAGGCCTCTACAAATGTTCTTCTTTAGCTTTTGTCACGCACCCCATTTACTGATTCTATCATGAACACCTCTGCTTTTATAGCCGGCACTCTTCACAAGCTGTAAACACATCGTGTTCTCTA
This sequence comes from Ladigesia roloffi, assembly GCA_037577295.1. Taxonomy (NCBI): domain Eukaryota; kingdom Metazoa; phylum Chordata; class Actinopteri; order Characiformes; family Alestidae; genus Ladigesia; species Ladigesia roloffi. The sequence continues at coordinate 2,849,848 of JBBKCR010000122.1, forward strand.
ATACAGTCATTTGGGATTGTACAGCAAACTCATGTGGAGAAGACATTCCACCGTGGGATCCTGTTCTTCACACACCTCAAACACATTTTACTTCAAGGCCCTTCAGTTTGTTAAGAAATGAATAACTTGTCACCCAATGTCTTGTTTTGATGGCAGCACTCAAACAAGATATCTTTCAAACTGAAACGCTGCCAAGTTTTTATATTGTCTTAACAGTGTTAAAATACATTTGGACTACAAATGGAAACATATTTTTTAGCTTGTAAAAGATTGTAACCTCTTAATATGAAGAGAAAAAAAATGTACATTTGAAAATATACTCATTTTACTTTTAAAAATCTGAAGTAAAAAGTGTGGATTTCTTACAATTGGAAATGTAAAACTGTAAAAGTATTAACAACTACATACTTCAAAGACAGGAATTGTGGTTTTATACATTTCTGCAATATGAATTCATTATTTTTATGGTGTGTTGGAGCTTATGTTTGTAAAAACCTCAAATGTCACATGCTGCCAATGCGCATATAAAAATAAATTTATGTAAATTCTCATGTTTCAATTTTGTTTCTAAAACCTATCTGCGTGTATATTAAACTCTATCAGGCCTCACTAGTTGGTACAGCAGCACCGCTCCTTTTGCCGAGGGGCACAGCTCTGACCACAAGGGGGCGTTTTCATCCAACCGCAGCATCTCCTACAAAGGACACAATGATATTTAAGATAAGCTTGTTTTTTTTTTATGCAGACATCAGCTTGTCTGAGGTCCTCTAGAGGTGCCCCAGTGTAATTATTTGGTGCAGCTACTGAGAAACTCCCTACCGCTCTGCTCAGAAACACTATATCTGTAGATTCATGAGCTTCTGGACCTCCGAGCCAGTAAAAGTCCTTCACCGCTGCCATGGTCAGAGAACACCTAGTAACAAACAAATGTAAAATATTTAATGTTTAAGAAAGTTACTAAAGTAGGACTGTTGCAGAGCAAATTCTTAATGACTGGTTTTATGTTTGGATCGTACCTTGTGTAAAACTCTGCACTGGGTCGTCCTGCACTGGTATGATTCAGCGCTATTCCCATCAGTACAGGTGCACCGAGGAAGCTGAGTGGAACATTCACCTGTAGACATAAGATGTTTTTTTACCCAAAGATAGCAATAATCATTGAAGTAAACTAATCACCACACAGCTTTTGTCAGTATATCAGAGATATATTGAATACTCTCTGTCCTGTTGCTATTATTTGCTAAATTATTTAACGCTGTTTGTTTTCTAAATTTGCATTTTTGCACTTATCCATTGCTGGAATACAGTTATGTCGTAATATTATACTCAAATTTTAGTTTTCACATACTTTGTTAATACAGCATGAAGTGAAATGTGCCCCAAGTCGGCCCATGAGACTGTTTAACAGTCTTATGGCCTGAGGAGAGAAGCGCCTCGGTTGCGGCTTCCTGAAGCATTTGCCCAAATTCAGCAGGTGAAACAGACACTGTGGTGGGAGTCTCTGATTCTAATTTAAAATCTCACGTGTAGCCAATTCTCTAAAGGGAAAATTTTCAAACATCTGTTGTAGGAAGCACACATACCTCATCTCTGATTTCTGCACACACAGAAGAGAACAGTTCTGCAACCACAGCTCTCTCACAGCCCTGCATGAGGTCCACATTGATGGCTTCTTCACTCACCCCCTGACACACAGCCTGAAAGTGAAGGTCAAAAGGAGAAGTGATCCCTGCACGGATCTTTAACAATTCACTCACTCACATTGGTAATGCTGTGTGTATGCTTAACACAGCAGTTCTTTGTGATATTGTATTCCCTGTGATATTCTCATGTTTTCCCTGATCTGACATATGTAATCAGTTCCAATCCCTTCCTAAGCTGAAAAAAGCAAGCTGTTCCGTTTAAAAGAGGAAATGCTACTAGGGTGCACTCAAGGACAATATTTAAGTTTGTATTGAAGCATTAAATCCCTCAAGACTTCATACACAAGGTGAAAGACTCAAGTTGCAAGCAACCCAAGTTTTACAACTTCATCAATATGGGGTGAGAGAGTTTTCATAAGCACAACAGATTAAGCCAATATTTGGTGCAGACATAAACTGAATGGACAAACGTATTGGGAAACCTGACTACTCCATCAACATGCAATCAGATACATATATAGTGTCATATGGAGTTGATCACCTTTGCAGCTTTAACTGCTTCCACTTGTCTTGGAAGGCCCTCCACTAGATTTTAGAGTTTCTGTGGGAATGAATTCATTCTATAGAGAATTAAGATTAAGCCCTTCGTGGGAAGTAAGGAACCTATCGCATACCCTGATACACAGGTATGTCCCTATACTTTTGTCCTTATAGTTTATTGCTCACATGATAAACTGACTAATAGCTACGGAGTGGTGATGTGAGAGTTGCGAAATAGGTGCTAGTTAACTTCCCCTCTTTTTAAACACTCCTTACTTCACCTTAGGTTCTGGGTGACCTCCAGGTATGTCCAGGAGACCCGCTGCCTCTGCAACCTTCTGACTCCTGCGGAGCAGTACTACTTGTCCATCTGAGGTGACCAGGACAGCACCAACTCCAAGAGGCTGGGCCAGGAAAGCCTTGGGGTCACCCAGCTCCTCTTGTCCACGTTGCTGAATGCTCACAGCCTCCTGTGACCAGTTAGTTCCCAGAAAGTCTTTATAGCAGGTCAAACCCAACTGTAAGTTAAGAACCACTTGATGTTCGGAGGGGTTTCTTTTCTCGTTTGTTGATGACGATAGTACTGGGGTAAGAGAGGCTTCTTCATGCTTATGACATGCAGGCTGGGTTTCACTTTGTGCCATGTCAGAGTTTAATATCTGTGTGACTTCTCCATCTACAACACTTTTCGTGGAAATGCTGGGAATGCTTGCGGTGGATAGTTCTGCAGAGTGCAGTCTGAACTTGGCACCATTGAAAAGCCACGGCTCTTTGGCCACCCTGTTGTTCCACACTGCCTCAATGTGCTGTTCAATCTCAGGAACACTTCTGCGATTAAACCTGGAGAGAATATGCATGAGTAGTAAATTCCTGGTCCATCTTCTGCAAAGTGATGTTTTAGTTATGGTTCAGCACTGTGATATGTTGTGTGTGGGAGAGAGAGAGGAAGTCTCAATTAAACGGAAGAGATATGTAGTGTCAATGAAGAGAGAGAGAGAAAGAGAGAGAGAGAGTCCCAAATAAATAGTCCTACTGAGACGAAAGACAGAGAGATAGAGAGAAATGGTCTCACTGAAGAGAGAGAGAAGGAGTCGGAGTCTCGCTTAAACCAGAGAAAGCGAGAGAGAGAGACAAAGAAATAGGGAGAGATGGAGTCTCACTGAAATAAGAAAGAAAGGGGCGAGAGAGATCGTACCTGGTGGAGATCTCTATTTGAATATGATGTTCCCCCAGACCCTGAGAGGGAGCACAGTGAAGCAACACTGACACCTCCGGATCCATCAGGTACGTTTTTCTCGAACCTTTATTACTAAAAATATTCACACCTTTCTGCCAGAAAGGTAAATAGACTTTGAAGCTAGTAAGCTAGTTCGCTAAACCCCTTAACCTTTTACAAGTTGAAATATGACACGCTTTTGAAAAGTAAAGAAATAAATGAAATTCGTGTGCTTTCTAAAGGGTTGTGAGTAAATGAAATAGTGATAAAATAACCCCTTGAGGGGAAAACCTAAGAGGGTTGGAAGAAGTAAGCAGTTTATTTAGCATGATTTCCCCCATCCGTATTCCGACAAATGTGCACTGTGATTGGCTGGCGGTAACGAGCACCAGCGCGGTGATTGGCTAACCGCTCGGCGACTGAGGTCGTGCACGAGAAACGGGTGGGGAATAAATAATGTACTTGCACTTCTTCTTGACCAACTTCTTTATATTACAGTGACTTTGACCAGTGACACACCTAAAGTTTTTTATGCGGAATATTTTACTTATTTCATTATATTTTAACAGCACAATATAAAAAATCTACTTATGGTTTATGCCAAGAAAATAATTGGATGATAATTTAATTCCATTTTTATCTTGTGACGTTTCTGTATATAAATAAAGGACCTACTGTCCACTCAACAAAATGTTAAATATACATTTTCAGCATATCTTAAGAAAAGATAAAAAAAATATTTAGAGAAATAACTGTAGGAAATCCACTACATGAACAAAAGTATATGGACACTTGACCAAGGGGGATTTTAATGGCGTTGCATTAAAATCCATGGACATTACTGTGGGATTCATCCCATTTGCTACTAAATCAGCCTCCTTCTTTTTTTGAAGTTTCTGTAGGAATTTTGATGTTTCTCTGGGAATGTGTCCCTATTCATTCTGTAAAGCATTTATGAGATCAAACACGTACGCTGGGCCTGGCTAACAATATCTGTTCTCGTTCATTCCATGTGTTTGAGGTCAGCTGTGTGGGCCAGTCAAGTTCTTGCGCCCCAAATTCATCCAGCCATGTCTTTATGGACCATTTTCTGTGCACTGGGGCACAGTCAAGATGGAATAAAAAAGGTTCTTCCCAAAACTGTGTCCACAAGTTTGTTTGTCCAAAATGTCTTGGTCTGCTGAAACATGAAGATTAAACCCTTCACTGGTAGTAAGGGGCCTAACCCAAACCCTGAAAAACATGTGTTGTCCCAATACTTTTGTGCGTACTGTATAGTTGTGCAGTAGTGAAGACCTTTATTTTGAAATATGTTCTCTCGCCTCTGCTGTTGTGGTCACGTGGTCTCTTCCCACGTGTTCAGAGAGAGTAGAGGAGCGTGTATCAGCGATGGAGATCATTCACTCCTGTTTTAAGGAGAAGATCGGGGAGGTGCTGTTACCGGGAGACGTGTTTTCCTTCGACCTGTCCGCTGTGGAAGACAGTGCCGTGAGTTCAGAGAAGATAATCTGTGGGCCGGGGCTCCGTAGGGACGGAGATGAAGTCCTGGTGTATAAGAGTGGAGTCCTCCGACACAAACCACCCAATCTGTACTGGATAGACTCTCAACAGAAACGGGTAATAAACATAACCCACACACACTCTGAGAATAGATCTTAGTTGCACAGTTACCGTACCAGTAAAATAGCCTCACGTTCTTATTGTACTTTCTAAAAACGTAACTCGTTACAGGATTATTCAAAGAATCTTTTCTCCAGTATGTTCCAGCAAAGGGAGAGAGTGTTATCGGTATAGTGACTGCAAAGTCCGGGGACATCTTCAAAGTGGATGTAGGAGGCAGTGAGCAGGCATCCTTATCCTATTTAGCTTTTGAAGGAGCCACCAAGAGGAACAGACCCAATGTGCAGGTACAGTACCATCAGTACACGAACATGTGCTATTAATTGCATTAACTGAGAGTGGAGCTGCACGATTCAGAGAAAATGTCGGTTTTGCAAATTTACTGCAACAAAATATGATTATGATACCTTTCGAGATATTAAAGCGCATATATCATCACTTTTCTGGCATCAAAAAGGCTTTAAACTAAATCATAGTTTTGTGAAGCCACAGACATCATTTGTGTTTAAATATCATAATGTTATAATTTTAAACATTACTTTACGTAATTTTACCGCATCTAGCAGACTCTCTGAGCAGCATACGCATGTGCCCCACCTGTTAATGGACCGATTTCCTCACACATTTCAAGGCTACATCTTCGATTTTGTGGGATGAAATGAACACCTCGATTCATCAGAACATTCATCAGAAGATTTTGCTGTAATGAGTAGCAGACAATATATTGTGTAGCCCTAACTGAGTTTGGAAATTGATGTAGTGTTGCACATGCAGTTGCCTTTGTGAAAGGAACTTTTATCTGCCCGTAGGTGTACATTTGTGTATTATTATTTGTAGGTGGGAGATCTGGTGTATTCGCAGTTCATTATTGCCAACAAAGACATGGAGCCAGAGCTGGTGTGTATAGACAGCTGTGGACGAGCCAATGGAATGGGAGTTTTTGGAGCAGATGGGTTCCTCTTCAAGGTTTCTCTGGGATTAGTGCGCAGGTATGAAGTTCTCCAGTTCTGGTTTTGAAGGGCTGGTGTCCAGCACGGTTTAGTGATTTCCCTGCTCAAACATTCCGTCCCTACTCTAATGGCCACACTTGGTAGTTGAACAGATGAGTTAAAGCAGATTCTAGATTCTGTAATTGTCTGCATAGAGTTATACCAAGTTCAGCTTCTGCCCCTCACTCGTATAATAAAGTTATAAAATAAACTAAATTGAAATTTGAAGAAACTCTTCAAACTGTTTAGAGGTCTCCACAGCAGATCAACGGTCTCCATTTCCATCCTTTCTCCCAACAATTCAGTCTCACCACAGTATCCTTCTACCAAAATGCTTAGTCTCTCCTCAACATCCTCCTCCCAACACACTCAGTCTCTCCTCAACATCCTCCTCCCAACACACTCAGTCTC
>JBBKCR010000122.1:2876195-2887086 GCA_037577295.1 Ladigesia roloffi
TATATATAGTGTTTGATGTTTGTTAGGGTGGAATTTGGGGTTTTTACTGTGAACAAACACTTTAATAATCTAGAATTCTAGAACACTAAGTGGATCTGGACTGGCCAATTAACTCCCTACCTTCACTCTTCCCTCTTATTCCAGTCTCTTTCGGGAATGTGGCATCTCTTAGCGAGACCTCTACATCCTATGCTTCCAGTTCTACACTATCTAATCTTTTATAGCTGTAACATTATAACAAAGCATATAAACTGTCCCCGGTCTGTCATAAACACTGATAGTCAGCGTTGTTACGTTGCTATATATAGTCGTAAAATTCTTTTGTTGCAGTGATATGAATTTTTTTCCGCTAACTTTTGTGATGCAGGTATTTGTTGGTGTGTTAAATATGCGGTGTGTTATTGTGAGTGGGGCAGGGTAAACATTGTTAAGACGTGTACTGTGCTCTGCAGGGTGCATTTACAGCATCATTGCAGATGTTTTCCTTTCACAACGGTGTCTGAGAAATGTAAGATGTTTATTCTCTCACTAAGCGAGTGTGTTTGACATGCAGTTCAGAGTGCAGGCTAGTTTGCTTGTATGTGTTGACACTGTTTTGTGCTAATGAGTTGTTTGAACTGTTCCTTTGCTTGACTGAGAGGCCACTGAAAGTACAGTGTTGCATTCAGTATTGTTCCTCTTAAGCATTCTATAGGTGAGGCAGCAAAATATCCAGTGCGCCGTTACTCCAAAAATACAATGTGGTTCTCTTTTCACACATATTTTTTCTTGCCAGACTTTTTTTTTCCAGGTTGTTTACTTGGATACTCCATCCATGTGGAACAAGGCCAGTATGAGCCGTGTTTTTTCTCCCCGGTCTCCATCCTGACCAGATGTTCTGCACATTAACACAGAGCCACATTCTGAACCTACACAATCGCCATTAAACTCTTCAAAATTATGATTGCCCTGGTTTGGTCAAAACCTTCTCATTCGTTTAGAACTTTCAGGGTTTTTTTTCAAGCTTTAAGTTCTCCCAACTCCCATATCTCTCATTGTTTCAGGGATTCTTAAGGAATGATGCAGCCTGTGGGTCCCGCAGGTTCCTGCAGGGTCAGGTGGGATTGATTGAGCTTATTAGATAATGTTGTTAGTGCAGGTGGGATCGGTCAGCAAATGAAAAAGCAGCTCTCAGGATTAAATTAGGAACAATATACATGCAAGTGGAGTGGGGTCCGGATTATTAGTTAATGAATATTTTTGCTGGACGGGTGAGGTTTGTTTTCTTGAAGGCACTTAAAATCCTTGGATCACTAATTCTTATGGAAGTGGTTCTACAGTGGTGTTGCTGCAAAGTATTAGTTTTAGAACTTTTATTTTTAGTGTGCAATGGACGTGTGGGATTGAGGATTGACAGTATCATATAATATTTCAACATTTAGAACGGTGCCCCTGACCTTGCAGGTACAGCAGTGGTGAACTTTTAGGCCAAATATATATAAAAGAAATAAATAAAAAACAAAAAAAATGCTAATACAGTAAAGTAAATTCCCCTGTGAGAGTTTGGCCAATGTAGATTAAACTTGGATATCTGCAGCTTGTAAAAGATACTGCACAGTTTGATTTGATTTTATTTTCAATATTGCTTTCAACATATATCAACAAAATGTAAACTCATAGCTAGCAGTTTTACAGAGACTTCATCAGTAAAGAACTCTGACAATAAAACACCCTCTAATTTCTAATAACTGCCAGACTACTACACTTATTCACAGGCCTTGATGTAATTGGACTTCCAAAAGGTTTAGAGATACCTTGTCATGTACAATTGCTACCAACAGTTGTCAATCAAATCATAACTAGCTGATTACACTGACACTTGCTAATTATAATGGTATGTAATGCAAGATATAAGGCCTCCTTCCTTGCTCCTAAAGACCAATGGAGGATCTCATTTTATTGATATATATACTAAATAAAAAAAAAATTCTTTAAATGACAAATGCTTCTCTTTAAAATTAAAACGTAACAATTAAGTTTTAGTATTGCTGTAATACAGCTTGTATGTTTATTTTATATTTTGTCATTTATATTTTACTAGATTGGTCTATAGACAACTGAAAAATATGTGACACCATTTGTTGAGTGTTGGCTTTAATGAGTTTGTGTTTATTTAAAACCTACAATTCCTGGTCTTTCTGTTGGCATGCAAAGTAATTATCCTTGTTAGTGATTCAGATATGACGTCCTCTTCAAATTCCCAAAGTGCTACGGCTCAGACATTTAATTAAAAGTAATGAGACAAGACAATAAAACACAGCTCATTATTTCATTTTCAGTATTGAACTGGAAACATTTATGGAGACCCTGTGACATAAGAGTCCTTTCCATGACCAGTGATGATTGTAGTGAGTGTTGCGAAGTTTTTTCTCATGACGGTGTAAGGAGTTCTGCTAACTCTGCGTCATCAGCTGTTTCCTGCTCCCCCCCAGCTGTGCTGCATGCCAGGCAGATGAAAACATGTGTTTCACATTAAGAGCAGTGCTCAGTGCCCAGCACTATACACACATACTAACACACACACACACACACACACACACACACACACACACACACACCAAACCATGTGCTTTCTATCAGCTTTGCTATCACCCTGCTGCATCACCAAACACAGTGGTCCATGTTCACCTTTTACAGGGATTAAAGACGTAAGCCTTCATATCAGGTCTATTTGATCGGTTTGTGAAATGACTGATGCAGGTCATGCCACTTTCGTCCACAGAGTTGGCTTGCCCCTTCCCTGCGCCCAAACACATTCCTTCATGGCAGCTGCTGCCAGGTGGGACAAGATTTATAAAATGCTGGCAAATATCCCATTCAAATTAATAAGAATTTATAGCATAACAACTTGGGTCAAAATATCTGCATTATTTTTTTATATTTTGTATTCATTTCACATCCATACAGTGTGAAAATCTTCTAGGATAGATTGTGTGTAGTTTTTTCCATGTGTTTGTGTGTAATTGAGCGTTAGCATGGTAAATGGCCCTGTTGCTATAAAGGATCACATCTGTAGACAGGGCATGGATAGGTCAGCTGCTCTTTAATAGACCATTTAAAGCTCCAGATGTGAATCATGGCAGCTAGAAAAGTCAGGAGCATCGCTCATTAGGTGACTGAGGTGGCTTGTACATTTTACAGTTTTTTCACTTGTAATTTGGTAAAATATTTTTCAAATACAGTTCTGAACTCACCTCATTTATTACATATACTTTATTGACTAAATGTATCAGATTTTTTTGAGTAAATGAAATACCAGAAAATAAGTAGCAATTTTTACTTCTTTGTAGCAAATTTAGTTCCCTAAAAGCATTTTCTCGATCCTGCTGTGGGGAACTGCAGCACTGCACATTTGAGTTATCCTCCTTAAAAAAGAAATTTCTGATTAGTTGCAAATAAGTGCTATCATGTCTTGAAATATACAAACTCTCATTTACCAGTGTTTAAATTTGGCCTGTGTGGCACCTCTTATTTGTACCCCAGTGAAACAGTAAAAAAACAGAATAAGAAATAGAAACACACTTCAGCTTCATTTTGTTTGTAAAATTCTAGTGGGGCCAATAATTGCTATCTGCTGTTACTTAGATAAAATATTGCTTTTTTCTTTACAGTGTGAAATGGAACAAATTAACTGCAAGCAACACTTTAACTCTATTATGCTGCGTGACAAAACGTTTGGACCTGGGGTATATAGTTGTACATGACAGTCCTGCTTTTAGCGCAGTGTATCATTTAACAAAGGCAGTGGGAGACACAAAACAAATACAAAACAATGTTACTTGTTTTTGCGTTGGTTTTCACCTGTTGTTTTTGAGGGTGATGCATTACATGTAACTTCAAAAGACCCTGGGCATCATGTGTATCTCCTCATGTGTGTACTATCATCAGGATGACCAGCAGCCCACGAGGACTCCTAGCCTTGCTGGTGCTTGATCTCAATATTGCTATTTTTATAAAGGCCAGAAGACCAAAGACACACAATACTCAGTGCTGTGATCCACAGTAGAAACGCTTCTTTAAAGAACCATTTTAGTAGTAGAAGTGTGAGTGACAAGATCATTTATAACATTTTAGAAATCTCAAACTTTAAAGGGATTTTCATCAGAATTGAACGTCCCATCTGTGCATGAACTGTGCATGTCTGTGATTGGTTCATTCCTGCTCAGGCTCTGCCCAATTTCCATCCATTCATGATCAGATACACCTGCAGTTAGTGCTGGACTGACTTTTTCAGTGCATTTATAGTCATTTAGGCCTTGCAAAGTCTTGGCACTAGCTGAGCTGGTTCTCTTGTGAAGCCTTGTGACCTGATCCTTTTTTCCTGGTTTCTTGTAAAGGAATATTCTTGTGTGTACCTGTCTCGGACTAATTGTTGATTTTAAGCTCATTCAGACATGCGTCCTGCCTCCACTCTCTTTACATAAGGCAAGGACCATTTGAGAACCTCTATTTTAGGGAGTGAAGCATCAAGCTTGTGGTCCTTATGTGTCTCTTTAGGGACCAGTGGATATTGCTAATATAGTTTGAAATTTCCAGCCAAATGATACAGAATGGACCGAGACTTCTCTGTAGTTTCAATAAAAGAATGTAGAAGAAGGCCTTGCCTCTAAAGTTGTGCCTGTTCCTCTGCATGGACTCCAAATCAAACAAAAACAGCGTCGGGCTGACAGAAACCTCAGTGGGCAGGCCGAAGGAAAATATTATCAGACTGTCTTCAGAGATAACAGAGCCCTTAAAGAAAGAACGGGGTGTTTTGTCTGTTAAAACACAGAGGAGATACAAGCAGTGCATGTGCAAATAAGTTGCATTAGTAATCAATAGAATGATAATGGAACTACGAAACACTGCATTTGGTTTAGTGCAGCTAATGACATTTATTAAACAATCCTGGAGTAAAACATGTGAGCTTCTCTGCAGCATTATCATTTTAAACCAAACTAGTCTGGGTATAATTAAGCACTGGCATATCTGACTGCACCTAGCACCACCGAATATGCTTAAACAAACCTCCACTTCCTCGTCTGTTGTTTTTCTCCCCCACCCCCAGTCCTCTCTTCTCCTCCACTTTTTTTCCCGCGTTGTTTGTGTAAGTGGAAAAAGTGGAATTTAATGCCAGAGCATTAATTGTGTTCAGCTGTTTCTTCACTCTTTTGATGTGTGGGGGTGTGTTGAGGTTCTCACGGGGCTGCCAGGGTGCTGGCAAGAGGTAGGATTTGGGGGTGTAATGTTTTATGGAGAGGGGTTGTTATTGGGGATTTGTTGAGAAGTGTAATGTGATGGAATAGAGTTGGATGAGCTTATGGCAGAGGTAGACTTTTCTTGGCAGGGGTGGCATGAGGCTTATCCTGCTACTACTACTACGGCCCACAATGATGCTTCTGATTACTAAGAGTATCACACAGTGAAGAAAAACAGTGACTGCAGCTATTGTCCACATTCAAATCTGTCAGAAGCAGAGAAGGACATAAAGAATATTATTGCTTACCAAACCTTATGCCTTTCATTTTAATGTGACAAGATACTATTCATAGCCAATGTGTTTTGCACTGATAAATCTAAAAAGTACTTAACCTACAGTGTTTACCTGTAGATAACAATGTTTGATCTGATGTGTTGGTCTTCTTGTGTGGATATTGTGGTTGGAAAGAGACGTCTCCAGAGACCTCCAGAATCAGGGTTGGTGACCACTGCTTATTTTGGACCGAATCAAGTAAAATGTTCTCTAATCTATATTGTTTTTCCACACAATGTTTTCACAAAGCAGATTAAAAAAGTAACTTTCTTATCAAGCTATTCCAGATAGCATTTATTTTTATCCACTGGTTATGAAATTTGGACAAATGATGGCTGATAAGCCTAAATTAGGCAAGTAAAAAATAAATAAATAAATAAATAAATAAATAAAGGAGGTATGTTGGGTTTAATGGTGAGAAAATATGACTGGATGAAATTAAATTGATTACAATTACACTTTCTATTGAGATTCAGAGTCAGTTACTTTGTAAATCCAAAATAAATCCACAAACAATCTCCTTCAGCAGCTGTTGTGAGTTTGACAAGAGTTTGCACAGCATGTTAGCAATAATCCTGGTAAACAAAATAAATTTGAGCTTTCAGATTCTGCCAAACATTTTCATTTTAACGCTATGTTATGTTGGGTTCCCATTGTAAAATGTTATGCTGTCTACCTGTTCCATGTTACTATTGATGATCAGCGTTTGGTCGGTTGGACAACAAACTGTCCACAATGCTGATGTTAGAGAAAAAACTGTGTTATACTTTTGGTAATCAGCTTATTTGACCTAGAATCATGGACCAGCTGTGTGAGTCTACAGGTTGGGCTAGCATAAATCAGCTTTTGTTTTTCTTGTAACCCGCTGTTGACCCTTTTGTTTCTATAACTATATTAGTTCAAACTATTCAGCTTCTAGCCTTTGGTGAACATCAAAACAGGATGATGAATTTCATTCTTTGAAAGGGATGGATTGTTTGGCTCTACCCACCCCCGCTGTACAGTCACATTATACGTAATGAAGTGTATAATGTACCTGTTCTAGTCTATTGCTAGTGCTAATTAAGCTCGAAGCCTTCATCCCTAATGTAAAGTTCAGGGGTGTTTTCTTTTTTTGAAGGACTGGTGTCATGTCGACCAGATGTAGCCGGCAGTTTACGGGGGCAGCTCACTCTCCGAGCCTTCGCATCCGGTTCCTTCTCCATACGCGGAACTTTCTGGAATTCTCGAGTGACATCTCTCTGGCTCGGCTCGCGTCCACAGCAGCTGAGCGCAGTCATTTTGAAACCCGAGGAAGGCAGCGTCGCTGACTTATTAATGCAGGGCTGTAAATCTGAGACAGATATGTCCTGCTTTATTAAAACAGGAGGGGCGATCTCATTGACCATTGCACTCGAACTGTTCCTGACTTTTCATTTGAAAAGTCTCCAAACACATTTCAGGCCAACAATTTATCCCTAATGAGCCTTGGAGGATAATAAATGTGAAACCACTTCAAAAATAGCAGCCAGGCCTCTCCATCACCACACGTTCATTCCTTTACTCTTGCATACGTCTTTATGACTTCTTTTCAAAATGAGGGAACCAAAAGCCACAGTTTCCTACCATGTAGGGCATGAAACCAGTAATGGCTGTGTATCACAAAGAGGAGCCAAGTTTCCATTTTATCATTACCCACAATGTTCAGTCCTGCAGTGTCATGCACGGCTGGGTCAATTAACACCACCGTTGTTTAAGGAATCCATCAGACTCGTGTACCTTCATATTAACCTGTGGTCATCATTTTGCTGATTAGGTAGGGGAATTGTTAATTCAGCTCACACGGTATGTAGAAACTTCACTTTCTATTAAAGGAATGCTTGTTGGGATTCGTGCAGAATTTTTTGGGTTACTGCAGGTTTACAAACACTCCTTCATTCACTTTTGCAAGGTGATTTGTCAAACAGTTTCTCAATACATTCCTAAACCGTGAGAGCTGCCAGACCAGAAACACTTTCATACATTGAGGAACTGCAAAGATATACAAGGAACACTTGCATCATGAAAAAGTTCATTTCAATGGAAAGGTTCTACATAGAACCTACAAAATTATATGGGATTGTCTATAACTTTAAAAAGGTTCTTCATACGTGCACACCTCCTTTACCAAAATATCAAACAAAAGAATCATTGAGTGAAAAAGTATTTGGAACTTAGCCAATCACTTTTGAGCCCACACATATGTAGTACTGAATAAAAGCTGTAGTACTGAAGAGTGGTGCTCTTTTTTATGTTTTTAATAGAACCACATACAGCAGGGCTATACATTTGACCATAATTATGTATTCACTGTGAGTTTTAACAGCTCTGTTGAAAGACATTTGTCTTTATTAAAGGAAACTTGAGGGTGTATTTTAGGCCCAGCCTTCAGCAGTTCTTCAGTGTTGTCAATGGTGACATCTGGAAATATCATTAGTGTGGTATAGAAGAGTTAATCTGGAGTGGTGCCTTGGCAGTTTTGGAATAAGTAACTGACAGATATGTTTGGCTCCTGAAGTGGTGGTCCCCAGGGACCTCCACATGGCCCACATTTCTGTTCCAACACAACTCGCCACACATGGGGACAGAGAGAAAATGGGGACTGTCTGTGGGTCTCTGGGGACCAAAGTTATCAGTTTGTTTTTAAAGCCACCAGGGACAATTACAAGTTTGACGCAAACAGTTTGTTTGTGAGGAGGTGGGCGGGATAGAGACTTTAGCTGACCGGGGGTGTAGAGACTTCAAATGTTTGCTGAACGGGGGTCTGCGGCTGCTTCTTCAAATTCTCAGGCACATGGAAACATTCGGATTTAGATTTACCAATCAGAATGATTTTTACTCATTACCACATTCAACTAACTAAAGGACTAGTTACATTTATAATGACATTTAACTAACTAAAGCAAAGAAATGGTGGAGGTGGAATCCCTGCTTACTTTCCCACCCAGAATCATGCCTACTGTATGTTGAAGACCAGTTTGAGATCAACCATGCTGAAAATCAATTAAGAGTTCTTTAAGAACCTACTTTTATAAATGAAAAGCATCTGTGTAAAGAACTTCTGTGATTTACAAAACCCTGCAGAGAATAAAGGATTGTGCCTTTCCTACAGACACACATTCAAGCCTGAAGGAACCTTGACTGCAAACACTAAACAAAAGATACTCTAAACAAACCATGCCTAAAAAAGCTGTGTAAGTGTTCTTCAGTGGTTTAGACTGGATAGAGGATGACAAGGCCCAGTCAGGTCCTGATGAATACTCTGGCTGGCTGTCTGTGCCACAATAAAGCTCATTTTCGCTCGTAAAGTCTCGCTCGTCTCTTGTCACTTGGTGTTCTGGTTACAGTTCTCAGCACTGATATCTTGCTGTGTTGTTGTTGATATTGTTGTTGCTGTTGGGAAAAGACGGCTGGTTTGCGGTGTGCTCGCACTTAAGTTGCCATTTCAGACGGGAAGTGGTCTCCTCCAAACTTCAAATCCTCCCTGTAAGCACTTTTTTTTTCAGGTTTCAGGAAGATATTTCAGTGAGCTTTCCAGCACAAGTTGGAAAATACATTGGGGCTTTTTATGCACTCGTAATTGCATGGTGACGGCTTTGTAAGTTAATATGTTTCGCAGATGTGGTAGATGTTTGTCCAACATGGCATGATAGCAGAAGTTTTCTGTGGTGAAAATCTGTCTCGGTAATAAAAAAAGCAAAAACAAAAACAAAAAAGGCCAAAGAAGAACGTCATATTTGGACGAGTCCTTCACTTCCTGCCAGTGGAACACTATATTTGGAACGCAGTTGGTTTAGGTCCCCATGTCTTGGCTTTGGTGTGTCTTGCATTTCTTTTTAGCATCAGTGTGATTTGCGTTGCTGTTAGAGGCATGAAAAAAAAGGCTTGAGGTTTAATATCTGCAGCAGCAATTCCAAAATATAAAAGCTAGTGTTTTATGTCCTGAAGATTTTATCATAATAAGGTTGTATAATAGATGGACTAAAGCTTATAATAGCCTCCAACAGTTAAGTAACATGGCTTTAAATCAAAGAGGGAACAATGAGATGCCATGGTCCATTTGTAAAAGGGTTACTGGCAGTAACGATGTAGGACCAAGTCTCCATGAGTTCAGCCGGACTATGTTTGGGATTAGTACTGGGGTGGGTGGGGTTTGGGCTTTTGGGGGGTCCAGGGGGAGGGAGGAAGGGAAGGCTGAGCCAAAGAGCTCTCTAGATAGCAGAAGTCTTGTCTCAAGGGAATGGAAGAAAGAAAAAAAAGGTTTGTTTTAACAAGAACATAGTGGATCACTTTTCCCATAGGCCATGCCAAAACCCTTTTATTAAACCCATCATGTATAAATGGTAAAACTATGCAGACAAAGGGGAAGGAAAAATCTGACATAAAGTTACATGTGTGAATGTGTGGGAGTTTTTTTTTCTTCTGGCAGCTAACCAAATAGATTATAGACTATTCATTTCCTCTCTATATGTCTTTGGGTAAAGGTTCTGTCTTAAATTCTCAAAATGTGTCTTTTATAGTAGGACTATTAGGCCTAATGCTTCTCTGGATGATTTTCTTCATGTGGCATTTATATTTCTTTAGACTAGCAGTAGACCCATCAGTGACACAGGACTGAAATCAGAGTTTTATAGAGATCTGATGTGAGCTCTGAGCTCTACTGTAAGCACTGTTTGCTTCACTCCTCATGTCAGCCCAGCGGAGGTTTAAAAGGAGCAGGTCACTGCCTCAGCTGACTCTGTGAGTCAGTAAAGGTTACACCAAAATCATGTGATGCTTAATGTGTAATTCTGTTCACGATAGACCATCTGTTTTATCAACAAATGTCTTTATAGATATTAATACATTTTCCATCACAAATGTTGAAGGTGTGCATTGATGATTTGTAGCTGAATCTCATTTATGTTCATGATTAAAAGGGGATATGTGTCACCAAAACTTGAAAATATACGTTCAAAACAGAATCAGATCAAAAGGCAGAATCAGATGACATGATCCATTTTTTTAAAGTGAGAAAAAGTCGCTTCTGCATATTTTAAACCATTAAATTGCAGTTTAATTTTGGTTTTGTTCAGAGTTTAGCAGAGTTTAGCATTGTAGTTACTAATTAGAACTGAGAAATGTCTATAACTTGGTCAACCTTGAATGTAAGTGGGGTTTTCTGGCCGTGACACAGTTAAAATCACATCCGCTCACATATTTTAGGAAACTTGTTGTGTTTTTTTTTTTTTTTGGAGTAAGCTTTGCCCTCACCATTGCCCTCAAGTTTAATCCTAGAGATAAAGATGCCACATAAGAATCATTTTGGATCCCGTAAAAACA
>JBBKCR010000122.1:2896025-2906163 GCA_037577295.1 Ladigesia roloffi
GAAAATGCCATATGTTTAGGATTAAGGGGTTTCACACTCACACCTTAAATCACTTTTTAAGATAAAATTAAGGGAACAGTTAACAAATTAATGGGCACTTAATTCAAATTAAGGTGTTTAGTGTATAAATTAAGGTAGAGTTAAGAATATTTTAAGTACATTGTGTTTCATAGTGTGTACACTGTTCAATGAGTATATGTATTCTATATATAAGGAGTGGATATATAAAATGTAAGAACACTGTGGATACACACACACACACACACACACAGAGACATCCACAAAGGTACACAATGGAGTGACAGGCATTGTTATTATGTGTAACCACTGGTGTTTTTGTTGGCTGTGTTATGTGAAGCTCTCCTGCTGCTGAGCTCTTTGGGCTCCGCTCTGGAACTGAACCCCAGCATCAAAGAGATCAGTCTGGATGCAAACTCCTCCTTCAGCATCATCTGTTCTGGCTGGGCAGCAGTCAGCTGGCGTTTAAAACATGAAAGCCAGGTAAACGTCCCGGCATTTCGTACAGAGAATCGGACCCGAACTTCCAGCGTTCTTCATCTGGAGAACGTGACGTGGGAGCACACGGGAGTGTACGTGTGCTCTGAGAATGAGACGAATATAGAGAGAGAGGTGGCCGTCTTTGTGCCTGGTAAGAAACACAGCGTTACGGTGTGAATAAACACAGTCACATATCTACACTAAGAGTTTACAAGTTTACAGTCACTTGGCATATTTAGAGTTGAGATAATATTAGATAGTTTCAAATATTTTATTAAATATTTCAAGATTATCTTAAGAGAAAAACTGTCAGCGTGGAAATAAATGTGTATATAAATTCAGGGTTTACAATGAATACATTACTTTGCACTGTTAAACACTTGTTATAGATAGTTGGATCTAATTCTAAAGTATCTGAAGCTACCGATCAGTAGTACTGTGATAAATAATTTATTTATTACATTTTAAATTATGCATAATTTCTTAGAACATCCTGCATCTCTGTTCTTTCCGTTATCAGACCCCGAGGTGTGGTTTTTGAAGGATGAGTATTATATGGTAACCAAGACCAGAGAAGAGGGGACAGTCCCATGCCTTGTGACAGACCCCCGCATAAATGTGACCCTCCATGAAAAAGAAACAGACTCCCTGGTGAGGGGCGAGTATTTGCCCACTGTGGGATACACTGCTTTGCTGGATGACAACACATACCGGTGCAGAGGAGAACTAAATGGAGAGGAGAGGTGGTCCAGCCCATACCATGTCTTCAGCATCTTTGGTACGTTAATTGAGCCTTTGTTAAAGAATAGAGAAACAATTCAATCATTTTATAAAAAAAACAGTACCAGCAGCTAACAAACACATGGAGTAACTCTGTATAAAACAGCTATGGTTTAATATTTTATTAACACTATATGGACAAAAGTACGGGTGCTTGACTATTACAACAACAGGGACTTTTGCATTCAAATACACAGACTGTAGTTGTTACAGCTTTAACTTTCCACAAGATTTTGGAGTTTCTGTGGGAATCTGTGCCCATTCATTCTGTAGATCATTTAGGAGGTAAGACACTGATGTTGGATGAGAAGGCCTGGATCTCTGTTCCAGTTCATCCCAAAGGAAAGGGTTGGATAGTGTTGAGGTCCGGACTCTGTGTGGGTCAGTCAATTTCTTCCCCACCAAAATTATACAGCCTCGTTATGGAGCTTGTTTTGTGCACTGGGGCACAGTCATGCTGGAATAAAAAGATTCTTCCCCAAACTGTGTGTGCAAAATATCCAAAATATCTTGCCACAGCATTTAGATAAAACACTTCACTGGAAGTGAGAGGCCTAGCTCACACGACACACAGATGCGTCCCAATACTTTTGTTAATGTTGTATATTATTATTCAAGTCTTTTTATAACTTCTGATGAAACAGATTGTTTTCTATACCTCTGGCTGTCCCTTTTATGCCTTTATCATAGTTATATGTAGATGCTGAGGAAACCCTCAGGGCCTTCTCGACCTCTATCATGGGAAATACAGAATACATACACAGAACTTACAGACTCATGCAAATCCTCCAGTACTACTCTTACTTATTGGTTCATTTTTATGAAAACTATAGGGTTAAATGATTAAACTGCACTGCAGAAATGTCTGTGGTATCTAGGTAGACCAGGGGTTAAGTGGATATTAATTCCTGCTTGATTTACTGTCAGTCGGACCAATTTCATGAGAAAAAATTTACTCTTTACATTTTGGAAATTCTCCAGCAATTCTCAAAACCCCTGGTTTAAATGTCACTGACTATGAATATGAACAAGTTTCTAAAAAGTGTGTGTTTCTGTGAGATGATAAAAACAGCAGCTCTATGTAAGGACTCTTAACTGAGGGAACCTTAATAAAATTAAATTTTGCAGCTTAGTTTTTAAAATGGACCACATGGATTAGGGAGAGTTTTAGTAATATTAGACTGCTCTTAATAGACAAAAACAAGGAATATCAGCTTTTAATGATAGATAGGTAGAGCAGTAACTCTAATACATACCGCCCTTGTGCTTGATTCGCTTTAGGATACTCAGTAAAGTGTTCAGTGCAACAGATGAGTGATTCAGTCCCAGTGAGAAGGAACTCAAGACATGAGGACTTCTGCACATGTGTTCTGCATCTGTTTGCTTTGTTTCCCATCAGTTCTTTTATATGAATCTTTCCCTCCTTTCTTAAACAGATGATTTGTAACACGCAGTGTTAAAACAATACTTGTACTGTGTAGACATGCATGTTTATCCCTCTCTTGTGCACTCGGCCGCAGTTCCCGAAGCGATCGACGCCCACATCAATGCCTCAAAGACGGTGCTGAGACAGGGCGAGCAGCTCAGCGTTAACTGCACCGCCAGCGGAATGGAGCTGGTCTACTTCTTCTGGGACTTCCCAAACGAAGCTGTGAGTGGGCCGAAAATAAACCTCCCCGTCTTATTTTTCCGCTTTGTGTCAGCGACCCTTCCAGAGAAGCTCCAGCACCCCAAATTACCTCAAGATGGGCCGCCACACCTAATCCCTGAGAGTCCTTTACAAGCAGCAGATACTTATTAAACTTCTAAATCTCCTGGAGAAGGAGAGAAAGACAGGAGACCGGGGGAGGATTTTTTTTCTCTTACTGACCATTCAGTTCAAATTGTTAAACTATGACAGGACTAACAATGTGAAACAGAACAGGAAAAAACAAAGGTAAATAAAGAAAAAGGGACATATAAAGGTTCGGATCTCCATTAACCATCCACGGAACCTCGAGACCACAACTTATAGAAGTTATTTGACTTTAGAAGTAGAATTGTTTAGGACAGTGGTTCCGCCTTGCTCTGCATATATCACATATTTACATTTACGGCATTTGGCAGATGCTCTGATTCAGAGTAGCATGCATATAGTAATGGAAAAAAGAGACTTTTCCCTTTTTTTCTGTTTGTAGAGTTTGAGTGTGTGTAAATTGCACAAGTCGTTACTTCTTTATGAGCTGTTGCAGTGTGAGCTGTGTAAGAAACGCCTCCATATGTGTTGTGAGTGCAGTACAGTGTGTAGAGCAGCTTTTCTGTGTGCTGTAATCCAGCAGCTTCACTCCTGATTCAGTTTCTAATGGATGGATTAATCTTGCCCTCCTTTCATTAACAGATGATTTATAACCAGCACCGTTAAAACAATACTTGTAGTGTGTAGATATGTGTGTTTATCCCTCAATTGTGCAATTGGCCACAGTTGCCGGAGCGATTTACACCCAAATCAATGGCTCAAAGATGCTGAGACAGGGCGAGCAGCTCCGCATTAACGTTAAGAGTCACACATGCACACTATCTGCTCTTAATATCACTGTTTTTATTGCTGATGTTGTAAAATAATGCAACAGGTTTGCATAGTTTAGCATTTCCAAAGTATAATGTCAAAATAATACATATTTTTACATTTTCTGCAGACATGTTTGGAGAAAAGTGTATTAAACAATAGTGGCCTGCACATTTTCCGCAGAGACACACACACAAATTACAAAAGCAATAACCAGATTAAAAACAAATTTTCTTTGTCAGCCACAAGAACACCCACCCCCCCCCCTTATACTAGTAAAGCCAGACTATATTTTTATTGCTGCAAATAGACTACAGTGCGACCAGGAGTTATTGCTCTATCAGGGCCCTATCAGATATCACACACAGAAGACAGTTTTGTTTTATTTAGTCGTCTTAAGAAGCTTGTGTTTGTTTATGTTAGTTTGTTCTCCAGTGTGCTCAGTGAAGAGATGGGCCTTTAGTCGCCATTTGAAGAGAGCGAGGGATTTAGGCCCCTCCCTGCTTTAACTGGAAGAGGGGTTGATTATTCCTACATTTTAGCACCGAACAAACGAAGAGCTGTGGGCCCACAACATCCAGAAAAGTTACTGACCATTTGCTGATGCAGGGAAAATGTAGGGACTTTCAATGAGCAGTCAATATTTTGCTTGGCTGCCGTAATGCCTGCCTGTAAAAGATGATGCCAGGAATATGCAGAGATGTTACAGAGCATCATAAACGACTGCAGCATTTTATTTTGCAGTTTGGTAAGAGTGTTTGGCTAGTGTTTCATAAGTACATGTGTAATCATTTCAAGAAAGATGTCCTTTGCATGTTGAAGGTATTACAGCTTCAGAAACTGGGTTCTTTATAGGAAAGGTAGCCGTTACAGTGGTACACAAATATGAAACCAGCAACCCACACATTTTCTACAGGAAACGTGGCTAACACCACCTCTACACCAAACTTACTGGGGAAAAAACAGAGCTCAAAATAGTGAGTTCCATCAGACCACAGCACTTAACTTCAAAATGCTTGTGACTGGTTAGTGTTGTATGATGCACCTCAGACATTGGCTCCTGTGATGTGGACACATTAAAGGTTGTCTTCTGACAAGCCCTCCATACAGATTATTTTAACAGGTTAACTCAATCTACAAGCAGTTTTATTCAGATACATTTCAGGGCCTTGCCTTGGCTTCAATAGAAGATTGATAGATCTTCATGACCTTTCAGACAGCATAAATTACAACTGTGGCAAGTGTGGATATGATTTATAGTCTTGTCTTGCTTTGCAAGCCTTAAGTTTTAGTGTCAGCCCCTCCATCAGCTGCTTAAATGAGTCCACGTCTGTTGAGTGTAATCACGACACCCTGAGAGGTTGGAAAGGTCACATCATCTACAACTCTCTGCAGTCATGTGCACCTGTATTGGATTAAGACAGATTGAGTCAAAAAATCTTGGAGACCTAAAAAACATAAACACAAACGATAGGGTTGATAGGGTTCCCTATGTTATTTTAGTACGTGAATGTGTTAAAATACGTGAAAAATGAATGTTAATCGTGCAGGGAAATGTGTAGACATGCATTATATTCAAGTTTGTCTCATAAATCTGTCAAGCTCTGGAAAAAAATACATGATCACTGCAAAAATCTTTCTCAGGTTTTTAGGTTTTATCTTTTATTACCTGCAAGTGTTGAACTGAACAGCTCTGCCTTAGTTTTTAAGAACTGCTAACCATATTTCTTTTGCCTGATTTATCTCAGAAACCGCTGATCAATATGAATACATATTTACATTGCACTTACCATTAATACATGTTGATTCTTGCAGACTTTCCTTTCCAAGTAAAATTATCGTTTTTTAAGTGATAATACATCAAAGACAATGCAGTGTTGAATAATTAGAAGAATACAAATCTCTCGTTCACACAAAACGGCAACAGTAACCTTTGACATGCTATTAGTGGTGTTTTGCCGTCCAACTGGTCTCCTCATTAAATAAGATCTCATTCTGTTCACTAATCAGTCCCTCATAAAGCAGAATGAGGTCTTGTGTAGGAATTTAATAGACACTGGCATGGAATTACTGTCATAAACAAAGAGAGGCTGATTTTAGAAATATTTTTTCCAAAGCTGCAGAATCCTTATACCTCAAAAAACATATAAACATTTACATGGATCTTTGTAAAAAAAAACTTCTCTATTTGGTTCTAGCATTCTTTATATCTGTGCATATCAAAAAGGGATTTTAGCTTTTGCTAACAGCGGTCCAACTGCTTAACACAGAGTGCAGAACACTTTACAGAGCAAGCAACTATACATAATTAAAATAGACTGCATCACTAAATAAAAAAAAACATTCTTACCAAATCACATCGTCCAAAAACATTCCCACCTAATCACATAATCAAAATAAGCATTCCTGCCACATTACATTCATATTATAAGCTCTCTGGGTCCAAAAAGAAAAGCATAGATTAGTAGAATTCTACAGATTTATAACGGATTCCATACATTTAATGGTTACATAAATAAATCCAAATGTTGATCCCCATTTTCACCAGTCTTAACTCCAGTTCTAGGCGTGTATGCACTGAACTGCACTTAAAAGATATTGACAGACTGTTGAGGTCAGACTAAGGGTTATACCTGGCGTCTAAATATTGCTAATTTGATGGATGGCCAATTCACTGCAAGGGAGCACCAAAAGCTTTAGAAGCTTGAACTTGTAAATAGAAGAAGATAGAGCTGCCAGGAAGGTTAAACAAATGTTCCTGGAATGCTCAAAGCCTGTCATTATAGATAACATCACTTATGGTATGGGAATCCTTTTTAGAACAAGTAGGAAAAGGATTCCCTCCCATTGTGGAAACTGTTAGAAGCCACAACTGGTACTTGAGGTCTTTGGGAGATATCTGTAAAGTAATGCTGACTGAGCACTAGACAGAACTAAATGAACTGAAGTGTGACTGAGTTTAGGCGATGTGAAATAATAGTCTATTTAGTTTGTGCTCGTTTCTGTTAATAGAAGGACGATGAATCTACAGTTGGGTCTAAGTCTCCCTGCCGAAACGACAGCTGTGCATCTCACAGTGGTAGCCTGACTAGATATCACTATTACGGTTTCTACGAACTGTTCTGCTGGAAACTGTTGGCATTGTGTCTTTGATGGCTATCAGAGAACCATATTTCCTGTATGATCAAAGCATCCAGCCTTTTAGTTTTCCATGTACATGAACAGTGCATGTATTGTAAGGGACTCTAAAGCGACACTGTGCTGTAATACAGTTCATACGTCAGTGCTATCTAAATCTAGATCTATTCCTTCATGTGTTCAGAAGTTTCAGTCTGATGCAATGTATATCTATATATATATTTATCTATTTATGACGTCTGTTTCACGACTGTGACAAATTCATTGCTTGTTAACAGGTCAAGTCAAGTTGGCATTGAATTATTTATTTCACAGTGATATTAAACAATGTTCCTTTAGAAACATGATGCAACACAAAGACCAAACATAAACACCACAACAACCTCAAGGGCAGGCAGTGAAATACAAAACAATCATTTACCTACAGTGCATCCTAACAGAATCAGTTACAGTACTAGTGTGAATAAAAACACTATTATACTGTATTACAAGGAAATGCAATGCAATGCAAGCAATGAGGTAGACAGCAATAAACAATTTTATAAGTAATAGTAACAGGATTACCTAAATAAATACAGGCTACAGTGGGGAATGTGTTTTCTAGTTTAAGCCAGAACAGTATAGTGTGTGTATGGGGTATGATCGGGAGGAGCGAAGCAGTTCAGTTCATTTTGCTTGTGTGATTTACATTTAACAATCTGCAGCACAGACACATAATGGGTTAAGAAGTGAAATCTGAGCTTGTACATTTTCTGTCCTATTGGGTTGGTGATAGGGGCCATAAAAAACCAACCAGTGTTTAGACCAGTTACCGCAATGACAATATTTCAGCGTCTACAATTACCATTAATCCCCAGGCCACCTTATTTTATCGCAACTATTGCCGTAGCCCTCGTCTGTATTTACAAGTGTTCTTAATCTACTGCTTCTCTTTGACTTCTTTGTCATTTTTGCCCTCAGGTAAAGGACATAGAGCCCCTGACAGACATGCTGTCATCAACGAGCATGCGCTCATGTCTGAATATTTCCAACGCCACGTTGGCCCATTCGGGACGCTACGTCTGCCATGTGCGAGAGGATGTGGGTAACCAGGAGACTTCAGCCAGCATCAACATCACTGTGCTGGGTAAGCATTTACAACAAGCCCCAAGTACGATCTCACTTCAGGATTATGCCTCTTTATTCAGAGGAAAACCATGGTTAATTCTAACATATAATTTGATCTTCTTAAGTAATGTGATCTCTAAAGGCTTTGTCCATATTTTTACTGTTCTTTAGAGTCAACACAATCAACAACAACAACATATAAAACATATGGAACTACATTTCAGGACTAGCTCTGCAAGCTTTGTGAGATGTCTCGCAACTGAAGGAGTCTGTAATTAAAAGTAAAAATTTAAAAATATTTATTATGCAAAACTAACTTTAAATTTTTGTGCCTTTCAAAACAAACATAAAAATGTCAGAACTGGAATTGGTTTATTTTGGAGTGTCTTGTCAAATTATGACAACATAATCATCTAACTTTATGTCCCAAAAGTTGGCAAATTTAGCCCCACCCACACTCAAGACAGCCATGTTGTGTCTCTGAAAAACCTATTTCCTGTATAATCTAAAATCACAACCTCACCAGAAAATGTTGAATTCACATTAACATTCACATTAAAGTAAATTTGTTATGAAAATGAACTTGGAAATTTGAGCATATTTAAGTTGCTAATGTCAAGATATATTCCATTCATGACAGAGAAGATTGTGTAAATAAGAACTTTATAAAAGATATTAAGTCAGATGAACAGCTAATGTAGGTTGACTGGTTCCTATCAGCTCCACTGTAAAGTCTGAGGGGTCTTGGGTTAAGAGGTTAGGAGGGAAAATCATGCTGTGTTGAATTAATTAAGTGTAGAAAACTTCACATGTAGGAAAACAACTTTAGGATTTAGGAAAAGTGAGAATATTGCAAAGAATCTCTTCTTAGTCTGCACATACTGTCACAGCAAATGCTGTCAGACTAAATGGGTGGTATTTTTTGAAGCAACAAGCAAAGTGAACCTGAATGAACCTGAACAGCAGCATCTTTTAAAAAGCCAGTCAAAGCAGCCCTTCAGACTCTGAACGTTTGCTTTCATGGCACATGCTACCCCTTATTTAAGGATTCCACCTACCGCAAATCATGCCTGTGAATGTTGACATTCTTTTGAAATGAGGTGTGTTATATTTAAGCAGTGCGCCCCTATCCGATGCAAAACCGCAGCAGCGGGTCCGACACACAGTGCAGCCCCTTTAGCTCCATCCCCCCACTTTGGCCGAGGCTGCAGGCAGCACACTGAGTGAGTGGCAGGCCTATGAGGGGAAGAAAAAAGTGCTTGGAAGCCAAGAGCAGCTCAATGGAAGGCTTTGTGAAAGCGTCGGTGCTGCAGCAGAACGCTCGCACGATTAGCTACCTGTAATGCGCTTCACCAAGTACATTACACTGCTGCAAGTGATAATGAGCCCTGCAGCGTTTAAACAGAAACCAGGCATGGAACATTAAATCATTACGTTTATGAAGCATGGCCTCAGCACATCATCTAGAGAAGGATGTGGAAGATTCGTTCACTCTTTTTTAACTTGCTTTACTTCACAAAAATGAGTTCAAATTGTTCTTTCTATTGCTGTAGGCAGCCAGGACTTCCATGCCTCCCACAAATGCCTTTCTTCACAAGCTTTACACCAGCAACTATTTATATTAGAGTTGAGATCAGCTATGTAATGCAGTGGGGTGTTTTTTTAAGTGTGTTTTAAGTTAGGTGGCTCACATTTGATATGTTTTGCACACAGACATCATGCCATTATTTGATGTTTTCTTCCATTTTTCTGACAATTTGCGTCAAGCTTGTTATTATGTTTCTAGAGACAAAAATAAACACATTTAATAAACACAAAAAACCTGCTCACTTTGCAAATTTTAGGTGAACAAATGAACAGGGCTGCGCCCAATCAGTCTGTTTATGTGTAGAGAAATTTATGTGTATCACACAGTGGGTGATATAGTGTTCACGAAACAGCCAACACATTCAGATCACTTGCTATTAGGGATGCACCGATACCACTTTTTTTAAAAACGAGTACGAGTACGAGTACTTGCATTTTAGTACTCGCCGATACCGAGTACTTAATAAAAACATTATTTAAATG
>JBBKCR010000122.1:2921306-2937453 GCA_037577295.1 Ladigesia roloffi
CAAGAGCGCACCAGGTGACCCTCGCCCCCACACCCAAAACACCTCATCGAGTTCGTCGTAGCAAACACGACATAATGAAACCCATCCACCATAATCTTGAAATTAAAATCAAGGTCCTGTGCATTTTCCTTCAGGATCATAAACACATTTCTCCTGAAGGACACCACGTGTTTAAACAAAGGAGACTTGCAGCCCAGGGGAACCTTATGTACAGGGGACATGACCTGACCAAACCGGGACAGAGCGGTCACTAAAGCCTGGTCTTTAATAAAGGGGGGGACATTAGAAAGAGTGACCCTCTTGGCAGGAGAGACGAGCGGTAGAACCTTTAAAAAAGCTCCGTTCACCTCAATCCCGCTCTCCACCACAAAAGAACTTTCTCCACGCTGTCGAGGAACAGCACTATGGAGCCGTACATGCGGGAGGCGGAGACAATACTCTCCGGACCCAGCACGCGAGCGACCGCAAGAACACAGTCCTCCACCGACAGCTCCACACTGGCGGGAACTTTAACGGCGTACTGCCAGCCCAGACGCTCGAACATGCCGGACTCCCGGGCCGCCATAGCGCCCGCGAGAGCCGCGCGCTCAGAGCGCCACCGGCACAAAAAACGAAACTAAAAACACAAAAACCGACACACAGAAAAGGAAGAAACAGAAAAAACTCACTTAGTCATTCAGGAAACACGGACGCCACGCTCTCACACTCCCACACACTCACTCAATCCCGACATGCACTCCGACAGACAGAGAGAGAGAGAGAGAGAGGAGGGAGAGGGGGGGGAGAAAGAGAGAGAAAGAGAGGGGGTGAGGAGAGAGAGAGGAGGGAAAGAGAGAGAGTGAGAGAGAGCTAGAGAGAAAGAGAAAGAGAGAGAGAAAAAGAGAGAGAGAAAGAGAGAAAGAGGGAGGGGGAGAGTGAGAGAGAGACTTTTGACTTTTAAAAGCACAGTTTATTTACCAGTGTACATACACCGTCAACCGTGCTCCAGACAACAACTCAAAGAAAAAAAAAAAACACTACCAGCAAAAAAACACCCAACACCAGAAAACCGCACAAGTACATCACGCAGCACCCATGTCCCTTTTCGTTATGTTTACTGCTTTTTTTTTTGTTTTTGTTTTTTTTTTAAGTTAAAACCAGGCAAAGTGTCCATCATCAGATAAAACCCAAAAAACCCAAGAGAAAGAGAAAGAGAGAGAGAGAGAGAGAGAGACAGAGAGAGAGAGAGAGAAAGAGAGAGAGAAAGAGAAAGAGAGAAAGAGAGAGAGAAAGAGAAAGAGAGAGAGAGAAAGAGAGAGAAAGAGAGAGAGAGAAAGAGAGAGAAAGAGAGAGAAAGAGAGAGAAAGAGAGAGAGAAAGAGAGAGAAAGAGAGAGAAAGAGAGAGAGAAAGAGAGAGAGAGAGTGAGAGAGCGAGAGAAAGAGAGAGCGAGAGAGCGAGAGAAAGAGAGAGAGTGAGAGAGAGCGAGAGAGAGAGAAAGAGAAAGAGAGAGAGAAAGAAAGAGAGAGAAAGAGAAAGAGAGAGAAAGAGAGAGAGAAAGAAAGAGAGAGAGAGAGAGAGAGAGAGAGAGAGAGAAAGAGAGAGAGAAAGAGAAAGAGAGAGAGATAAAGAGAGAGAGAGAGAAAGAGAGAATTTTGCAGATTTTGTTGGTCGAACTAAGTACTGCTGTAGACTTACCCAACAAGCCTGATGCTGACATTAAGGCAAATGGACCAAGTTTTAAAGAGAGGAGGTTGAATACGTCTTAATTTTTTTTCCTGACATTTTTATTTTAAGTTAGATATCCTCAAATGTTTTCATGTGCATTCAAGTTCATTTCAGCAGTTTTAATTTCCAAAGTCCAATTTTAAGGACAAACATGGACAAGAAGGATTTTGTTCATGAAATCTAACTCAAACACATAAAAACCAAGCCCTGACTTCCCTTTGTGATTTTCAAATTTAGCCTCAGAATTTTAGTGGTCAGCCTTGAAGGAAAGAATGACCACCCCACTGGGCCAGGCTACATTTAAAAACAGAACTTCCTCAGTTCCTGTGTCATGGATTGTGTGCGGAAAGCAGTAAGAGAAGTGAGAGAGGCTTATTGCTATTTGGCTTTGAGTAATGACAATTACAAAATAAAGAACTCAAGTTCTTTTTAAGTATCTTTATCTAAATTAGCTCTCAGTCCAATACATACATCAAAGTGAAAAAACGAACATTACAAAAGAAACGAGTGTAAGGTTTCTGACCTCTGCTGCTGCGGTGGGATCCGAGAAGCAGCCTTGATTCCTCCCCCACATCTGAGATGCCAGCTCAGGGTACAGAACATCCGCACACACCGCAACCTTCTGGGCACAATCTGCCACATATACGGGCGGCCAGAAACGAGAGGACACCAGCAGGTCCACGTGGTCCCGGGCCGTCTCACCACGCACCAGGTACTTAGAGCCACACACCACCTGAAAAACAACAAAATAAAAAAAAAGAAACAGTTATCAGTCATCATAAAATTGGAGAAATCAGTGTGAAGTTTCTAAAACTTGATCAAAATTTGCACTTCAAGGCAGAATTATTATTGGGATATAAATGACAAAACTATATTCATATGTATACAGCAGAAACGTTTTCCCCCATGGACATTAAAACAAAGTAAGTGCAGATCTGATAATCCAGAATATAAAATGGCAATACAATCAATTTTGTAAAGTGACAATTAAAATACATTTAAATAGCAAAGCAAAAAGACAGTGATAACTCCAGGCGGAACATCACTGATAAACACACAGATTTCTGGCTTACTGGTAAAGCAGAAACTTAATATTTAACTGCTGGTTCCAGCAGCTAACCAGAACAGCTACATTCAGACTTCAGATTTACTGGAAGGCCTGCAGTTCAGCAGGTGTGGGATGTTTATTACCTGGTGAGGGCAAACTTTGCTGAGTTTTCCAGCAGTTAAATGTTGTGGAGGTTGGGCGGCTGTTGAGAGGCCATTTTGAACTTGTGTGTAGAGTAAACACACAGACACCATCAACTCATCCTGGCAAAGGAGGGAAAAATATACATTTACTTCTCTTAAATCAGGTGCACAGCTAAAGTATGAGGATAAAATGTTTCAGAATAACACCGGCACAAAACATAGCGTTGGGTCAGTGTGTGAGTGTGTGTGTGAACCTTGGTACTGTCTGGTGCTGAAGGTGCTCCACACTGCTCCAGTATGAACCGCAGCTCCTCCTCAGTGTGCTGGTCCATGTCCTCTGGCCTCAGCTGACCATCATGGATCAGCCGCACCAACACTGATGGATCTCCTGCCACACACACACACACACACACACTAAATTATGTCATCACACTCATGTGGCCAACTACTTAGTACAGCTAATTACTACAAGTACAGAGGATATGGAACTAACCTTCTTTTAAAATAATACACACTGACCTCACCAATACTCTTGACTGAATGTGTTCAATCTAATTCAGTTTCATTTGAACCAGTTTCTGGCAATAATGACCCTTTACTCTGTGTTCAGACTGATACTGGTCTTCACCTGTTTGTGTTGTCCCAGTGTTGATTTTGTCCTTCTCAGTGTTGATGACCACAGCGCTCCTCATCAGTGGGGGGTAGAAGGGGGCAATGATGGAGGCATCGAAGCGCGTGATGGAGACACTGGAGGGGAAGGCGGCCAGCTCTAGAGCCTCACTCTCCATCGCAAGCCAAAACTCCTCCACCTGAACCTCCTCTGACGTCTGGAACTCTGGCCATGTGAACTTCAGAGAGTGTGGGCGAGGGGAGAGGGAAGGGAGGAGAAAAATTGTTTGCATATCATAAATCTTAATTGATGTGTGCAGTCAATCAGTGAAAACATGTTTTATGTCTGAAGTTTGCCACCACAGATTTGCCCTGGAGCTACAAGACAATTGTGGATTACTATTAGACTTATACTCCAACAATCAGCATCATGTAAACAATATGCCTAAAATAAATTGTAAAATAATCTCATATACACGAACTCTCCGATGCCGCTGCTGACAATATGTGATGGTAACACAGTACAGGTAAACCTGAGGCCTCCACAAAGTTTATTTACGCAACTTTTTTTTTACTCCACATTTTAGATGACTTCCTAACCAGTTTATTACTTCTTAATTAGCTTTACATAATTAAACTGATGCAAACAAAGAGAAAATAAAGACATTAGGAGTAATAAAATCAGTTAGAGTGGTTTAATGTGTAATGACACAGAAAAGTTGTTTACAGTTGTGGTAATTGGAAACAGACATCTGGTGTGTAAGGCCTCTTGAGCCTACCTCAAATTGTTATTATACGAAATTATAATGTAAAACCTAAAACACATTTTTAATAATATTTTAAGGTATATACAGGGCATTGTAAAGCAAAGTAGTATACAAAAATAAATCGGTCCAGGGTCTACAACTATTATACCATCATCAACATATAAAAAGTGCACATACAAAGAAAACGTGTGTGTCTGTGTAACCCCAGGCTTCCACTATAAAGAATTCTAATTATATGATGAGCCAATACATAAAAAACTCTAAGAGAATTTCCCTTTTACAGGAGAATTACCCTTTTTACATCTCGTACAGTTTAAGGCAAGTATTTCATCAGCAGAGCGAAACAAAATTTTTCTTCACTAACTGTCTAGTTTGACTTTATAGGAATAGGATGTGATGGAATTTTACACTACTTTACCTCCACATTTTTGAGCTGTAGGACGTTATTTGTGTTGCGCTGAGCAATTTCCACTTTGGGGGCAATGCCACAAACACCACAGATCATGTCGTTATAGTCCCGCACTGTCAGACACTCAAACGCCCAGTAGCCACTACACAACAGCTCATGCAGATGAGTCTGATCCTCTGAACTCAACACGCAACCTGAGAAAAGAGAGTTTGGAACACAAACGTTAACAATTCTCTACTGCAAGACCCTCTTTCCTAAATATTGTTGTATTTAGTTTTAATTTAGTTAGAAACTAGTGTTGCATGGCATACTGATACCCCATCCTTATGTAGTTGGCAGATTAGATGTAAATACGCATTTCAAAATCATTTGTTTAAATAGTTATCAGCAGTTGTGTGACTATGGTATTCTGTAATCATTATGAGGTAGACCGTTCCAGTCTGTAGGTATGTACTATGTGCTTGTTTTTTTTTTACGTTAACCTAAAGATGTTACCAATTGGCTGGAGCAAAGGTACCATTTTTGAGTTCCCATTAACGTCAAAATCAAACCTACACACTTGACCTTATCTTTCAGAAAATGTACAAAAATATAATCAGCGTTTTTTGTTCTTGAACAAAATGACAAATTACACAAGATAACCACATTATAAAGACATCAAATCCACCTATAAAACACATAAGTAATATAGAAAATCAATGAAAATAACACATACAGGCCTATATATCAAAAGCACTGGTACCTTGAAGAGTGTGTATGTTGCGGAGAATGTCCAGGGTTGTGAGTGCGGGGTCTTCACCAAGTTTGATCTGGGCTCTGATCTTAAAGAACACATCCAGAGACACCAGCAGCTGGTTCCCCACATTAAACAAACCTAAAACATACAAACACAGCTCAGTTATGTCAAGAACACATTATTCTGTTTGTTTGTGCCTTTAGGATAAGTGCAGATTGTGGATGTGCATGCACACGGTACTCCTGCATTATGTACATTATCATAGTTCTAAAATCACAAACATTCAATAGTAAAAAATAGTACCGTCAGAGAAAGTGGGGTAATATATTCTCTCTCATCATTTCACAGTCATGTCACAGGGTGACCACTAGGGGGCCCAGGTATGTGTGTCTATTGCTCCCTGGTTATCACCTGCCTTCAATAAGGAGGTAATTGGGAACACCTGCAGGTGAAATCAGGGAGTAATAGGTTGGTATATTTAAGAGGGTTTCGGTTCTGGGGATTTTGCGGGTTATTTGTTGATTTAAGTCTTTGTTTGTTTTGAATTTAGAAATAAAAGTATTCAGAGAACATGGAACCTCGTGGACTCGC
Source organism: Ladigesia roloffi (assembly GCA_037577295.1). Taxonomy (NCBI): domain Eukaryota; kingdom Metazoa; phylum Chordata; class Actinopteri; order Characiformes; family Alestidae; genus Ladigesia; species Ladigesia roloffi. The sequence continues at coordinate 2,927,315 of JBBKCR010000122.1, forward strand.
TGGCCTCCTCAGGGACAAGTGGGAGGACGTAACATTCCCTTTTAGTACGTGTTCAAGGCTTGTACCTCTATCATGCCAAAGAAAAAGCCACATTGCATGTTATATTCAGCAACTGTGTAAAAAAATCTGCATAATTATTATTTTTTTGAATGAATATGTACTTATTTCTACAAAATCATTTGGCCTGGGCCACTCATGACTCGCACATGATTGCATGTATCTGGATATCTGGTGCTGTTCAGTGCTGGGCGTCCCACGCCAGTGTAAACAGGCAAAAATATGTGTGCTTGCAGGTGAGCATCCGGTATGTTATAACTTATATTATTATACTTATATAGTTATATTGTCACCTTGTTAGCTTATTTGATATTGTATTTTGCACTATTCTATTGTTCTGTTCTTTTGAACCCTTATTAACTCCTATCCTCTTGCTGCATTGAGAATGTATACGACAAAAGAATTTCCCTCGGGATAAATAAAGTTCTTTCTTATCTTATCTTATATAGCACGTGTGTGTGTGTACCTGGGTGCAAGTCGGTGAAGCTGTGGACGGCCAGGCACTGTAGGTTAAGACACATCTTCAGCTGCAAGGAGACCGGCTGCAGTAGAGACTCGGTCACTAACCAGCACTGCTGCTGCCCTGCTAACAAACAGCTGTAACACACAGACACACACACACACACACACACACACACACACACGCACACAGTAGCAGAAGTAAATTCAACTGCCTGAAACAAAAAAACGATTAAATATTTCACTACAAGATTTTGACATTTACAAGCAATTCTCTTGGAAGAAAAGCCAAGTTAAATATACACAACAATGTTTTGTGTGTAAACTAGTTGAGCGCTCAGTGAGAATTCTGCTGGTCCTCACCCTTCCTCTCCTCGGTACAGTGGGTAGTGGCACAGGCTGCAGTGAGTGGCTGCTGACTCATAAAAGTTTGGCCAACTGTTCTGCAGGGACCCAGTGTCGTCCTTTATCTCTGCATCCTCCTCTCTCTGGACATGGTTGAGGCTTTGGATAAGGCTGAAGACGTCCTGCAGCTCAGCCTCATTCTCCGGGAACTGAAGGCTGTGTTTCAGCAGGGTCACAGTGGACTGGCGCTGGAGTTCCCTCTGGGCTGGGGTTAAGGGTTGAGACGGGTCCAGCGTCCCCACGGAGCGACTCGCTGGTTCTGGAGAGGACTGCCAGAGAGGCGCAGCATGGGGAGAGAGCAGAGAGGGAGGAGACTTCATCAGTTACACTAGCAGCAGCTGCTAATCTAGCTAATGCCATGATGATCGTGAATTATACGTAAATTAGCGGTGGGCGATCTGACAATATTTGTTTTCATTGTGATAGATTCTGCCAGAAAGTTATAATATCATAGACATCATCCCTACTTAAAGAACTTTGACCAACTGCATGTTTTATTACAAACGGAGCATGACTAGTCCTAACAATTTAATTAATATAATCAATCCAAATTGAATGACAGCAGGAATTAATAAATAGAGGAACAAACGAATGGATGAATTAAAGAATGACGGATGCAATAAATGAATGATGGAAGCAATTAATGAATGAATGGAGCAATGAATGGATGGATGGATAGAGGATTTGATGGAGGAATGAATGAATTTGATGGCAATAAACATAAATGTGATTTCATAACTACATAAACAGGCCGTTTATTAAGGTTCCTGCTCACCGACACTTTGGGTTTCTTGACTGTTTTAGTGGTGAGTTCACAGCCACAGCTTGGACAGTACTGAGGTTTGTGTCTGTTCTTATAGATGTAATCACAGGAAGGGTTTTTACATCTGCCCCTACCACGTGCTGTGGACAAACCAAGCGCCTGCCAAAACAAAACACAAACAAACTAGAGACATTAATCAAAATCTTAATAAACTCTATCCTATTTTTACATTTTTTACTGTACAAATGTTTTATAGGCAGTCCAACTAACCAGTGAAGTGCCAGAATCTTGCTTGAAAGGCACCATGGACAGGATCTTCACTCCATTATCTGTTACTATGTATTGGTTGCTGTTGATTGCAGTAGGTTTCTAGAGCACAGAAGAAATTATATTATTCTGTCTTTCAGAGAGGTAATGAGAGCTTGTTCACATCAGGTGACTAGACTGTAACCCGATATGACTGTAACTAAATGCTTTTAGATCCAAAATTTAGATCCAATTTATATATATAAAATTGGTATAACCTGTTTCAATGCAAACCTATAAGACTCTTCAATTATTAAATTATTTTAATTTAAAATAAATATAAAGAGAAATTTGGAATGTCTCTCCAACTACTTGCAGTGAACTTCCATAATTATGCAAATCAGCTCACAAATCAGTTGCTTTTGACTTTGTTCTCTTCAAAAATAAATGTATTTTCCATTACAACAGCACTGAATGTTTTCAAGAAGACAGCTCTTATGTATAATTAGCCTGCTAAGTCTTAGCAGCCATTAAGTATGCAGGGTCAAACTCAACGTATTGTATATAAACAGCAAATAAAGCTAGGTGAAGTAAGGGTTAAGCAAACTAAGGGTTAAGAGAGGAAACTGATGTTAGGATGTTAACTGAGGAGCAGTGATGCCTACATTTAGTGGCAGCAGTCGAGATGGGGCAATTTCCCCAATAACAAGAGCAGTGGGGGTTTTGGTTAGCTAAGAGATACAGAAGCATTTACTCTTGTAAAATATCAGGTTAAAGGCATCTTAAAACTGTACCATGTGACGTCTGCACTGCAGTAAATAATATGGCAGGTTTGGCTTACTTGCTAACAACTTTGAGCTTATGTGTAAATAAGAGACTCAAGTGTTGTGATGTTCTATCAGATAAAATCCTGATGCAGGAAATGAGTTGTAATTAAGGTCTGTATGTATCAAGTATTACAAAGTATCTAAATAAGTGTCATCAGTTTCTGCAAAACAGAACTAGATTCTAGACACAACCTAGAGCTGGTTCTCCACAGGATCTTATAGTCGTGAAAAGAGGAACCGTAGAAAACAAAATTAACCTAAAATAATGGGGTATGCAGTCTGGTTTAGGTTTCTCACTTGTTCTAGGGGACTGGGAGCCACAGAATGACCCAGCTGCTTCAGGGTGTTTGGTTTTAGGCCCATAATTCTCCCAGAATCCTTAACTGTGGAAACAAAGAATTAGTATATATTCTAAAATAAAATGTATTATATATTCTAAAATACTAAGATTTCAAACTTCAACAACAGTCTAGCAAAGAATAACATTTACAATTTTCACCCTCACTCCTTAAACACTTTGATCAATCCACATCTTTGTTAAAGTGGTTCAGACTTGGCGATGCAGTATGACTTAATGTGAGTTATGACAGAATAAACTTGTGTCTGTTCTCACAAATGGGGAATAGGCGTGCTGATCTAGAATCAGTTTTTGTGACATAGACTGTGACAGAGAAATCTGATTCAAGTTCAGTCCTCCTTACAAGTGTTTTGTGAGGTGTGAAACTGTAGAGGTGAGGCTGTTCTCAGTTTTACAGCCCACATTAAGTCACAGTGTGACATACTTTAAAACTGGTAAGTCTGCACCGGCTAAATGTAGCTTGAGCTGGTTAAGTGATGTTTTTCTGTATTTCAATGGAAACCATTTGGGTGGCAGCAGAGGATGTTGGCTGCAAAGTTTAAACTCCCACTATGCCTTTGTTACTACTTACCTGATCTACTGTTGGTTTTTGTGTCACTTTTTATCTTATTTGAATGCACTGCGATCCACTGAACAACAGCCGGCTGAGATGGATTGCCTTTAAAAGATCCGCAAAACAAAACACCTTAATACAGCCACATTCTGACCATCAAACTACAAATGCATGTTGTCATTTTGTGATATACTTCTAAGACTGTGCTACAAAGATACAGGAAGTCCTTGAGTTACAAGACAAATCTGTTCCTTCGACAGTCATGTAAGCTGAATTTTGGTGTTAGTCAAAGCACCGCCTAGCTTAAGCCTCTTACCGATCCTAACACAGTAGTAACATCATGAAAACACAACTAAGCCACAGAAAAAGTAAAAGAATAACTCGCCCATTGCTGCGTATTCTTCCACTGCTTGCAACTAGTTTGATCATGTATTCTGTATTTACGACAGTGTTACAAACTCAAAACTTTGTATGTTGTGAGTGTGGTAACCCGAGGACCCCCTGTATGTCTTTCTGTAGTTCGTTATTAAAAATATTTAATGAAAATAGCTCACTTGAGGCAGACGGGGCAGGAAGAATGGCCCTAATCCGGCGTTTTGGACCACTTCCACTGCTGCTCTTGTCTGTATTAATGATGTGAACAGGGCTGACACTTGACCTGGTTAATATAAAAAAAAAAACTCATTACCAGATATTAGCAGGTCACATTAATTAATTGAAATTCTAATTTATTTCAGTCTAATCTCTTTCTGCTGCATTGGATCACACAATCAGTGATTCATATTTTTGATGTCTTCGCATTTGCAACTGCTTCTACTCGAAGTGTATTTAGAATTAAAAGTTATTCTTCCTTTTACAACAGGAAAGATAGAAATTAAGCTGAAAAACACTGAGATATTCTGAATCACAGCTAATTTTAAAGCAAACTTTCATTTATACAAAGCATACTCACATGACACCTGGTGATTCAGCTCCCTGAGAACCCTCAGAGCTTTTGAGGACGGCACCATCTGCAGGCCGACAACCTGTAACTGCACCAGTCTTTTCTTTTTTATGGCGTCCACACTTTATGGCAGCTGTTGCTCCGGTGTCTCCTTTTCCTGCAGAACTTTTGTCCTGTGCTTCAGTGGAACCGTTTATTTCATCAGTTTTGGTCTCAGCCACTCTCTGGCTCGAGTCCAGGTTAGTTGGCAGGACAGTGTTCTGAGGTGTTGCTTCAGTGGACGAGGCAACAGAGCTTGAATCTTCACCCTGAATCTTCTGCTGTTTTCGCAGAGATGAGGCAGATTTAGATTCTTTTCTTTTGGCTGCCTGCAATATAAATGTGTGTCAAGACTTAGAAATCCTACTTATATTACAAATAATGGTGACACTAATAAGGGGGCAGCTGGATGACCTAGTGTTTAGTTACTGCCAGAGTCACCGCTGAGGTACCCTGGAGCCTCACTGGCGGCTGTGTGTTGTACTTGTATAACCATGCATGTGAGAAATGAAATTGGTATTGATGTTTGTCTGGTATCCCATACAGTGTTAATAAAGTGAATTTTCATTTTATTCTGACACTGACATTTTGAACTAAGCCTAAAGGGGACATGCACAAGCCGTGTCACCAACAGCCACAGATTTCAAGCCATTTGTTATCAGAACTGCTTATCCTCAACCAAAGTCGTAGGTGATAGAGATGCGCGGGTCATCTCATCACCCACGGACCGGGTCGGGGTTGGGGCGGGTAAAGAAATTGTCACTTTATTTGCGGGGCGGGTCATTAAAAACAAAATTACATAAAAAATCCAATCTATAGCCTAAAATGTGTATCATTATCTTTTTATTAATATGACCTGATTTATCGTTCATGTTCATAACCATATGTAGTTGCCAGTTTACTGGGCAAAGTTTCTAAGCACTGAAATAAAGGCTGTTTTCATGTGAATTACAATGCCTAGTATGTCTATTTAAGGGCAACTGGGGCGGGGCGGGGCGGGGTTGTAAAAGTAGATACAGTGGTGCGGTACGGGCTGGGGCGGGCCAAATAATTTCATAAAAGCGGGACCCGCAGGTTGGAAAAATACCCAACCTTGACAAAAATACCCATGCTTGACATGCATGTCTTTGGATTGGACAAACTGGAGAACTGGAGAAAGAGTACCCGTGGGAAACTGACACGGACATAAGCAGAACATACAAGCTCCACAAAGAAAGGGCCCTCAGCCCCCCCACTGGGATTTGAATCCAGAACAGCAGCATATTCAAATTAAAGTTAAAGTGGCCATGACTAACGTCTGTGTTAGTCACCAGTGATATGTTTAGATACATGGGGTTACTATTAATGAAACGAAATTCACTTTTTTAAAATGTAATGAAAACATTTAAAACGTGATTTATAAGGGTTAAAATGTAAAAAGACTTTGGGTAGAAAGTCTGACAAAAACAACACCTTCAGAAGTATAAACTGACTTACAGGAGGCACCCACTTGCCACCGAGGTGCTGTCCACATTCAGGACACTGTGGAGGTTTATGGCGAGTCACGTAGGAGAAAGAACATCCAGGGGTGCTGCAACTGCCTCGACCTCTTCTAGTGTATTTTATAGACTAAACACAAAGAGTTTAATTAGACAACCAGACAAACTGTGAGTTACCCAGACAAGTTTAAAGATATTAACAGCATGGACAACAACCTCTGATAACTCGAAACTCACAATAACACCAGTACTACACACAACTGCAGATAAGTGGTTAAAATTGCTGCACTGATATCAGAACAACTCAAATATTACTAACAAGTTTGAAGGAGGGTTTAGTGTCAGGCTTCACACGGTTCATCACAGGGAGCATCATAATGGGACTGGAAGCAGAAAAGACTTTGTTTTCCATCAGCTCCTAAAACAAAACACAGCAAAATTCAGAAATGGAAATATTGTGCAGCAGGTAACTGCAATACCAAGGTCATTCTTGCCCCAATTCAATTCTGTAATTGAATTTGTTCATAAATATGAATCATTTTCAACAGATGAGGACAAACCAAGACACTTCAGCCACAAGCACTTAATTTGCTTGCAATCTAACGAGCACTATGTACAATTAAATTAATAAAATACCCTATTATAGCAATATCATAAAACTGTACCATGTGAAGAGTGCATTGCAGTGCATTTTTTTTAAATAATATAGCAGGTTTGGCTTAATTGCTAATAACTGTGAGCTTAAGTGTACAACCAAGAGACTCAAGCCCTCACCCTTGGACTTGGAAGTTGAGGTTTATATAAAGTGACTTGTGAACATCTATGCACCATAGTGACACTATACACTGTTAAATTACTACATACAGTCTGGAAGCGTTACTCTAACTTCACAGGAGAGGGACGAAATGTAATGTTAACAGACGCTATTTTTACATTCCACCTTAAGGAGAAGAAAACAGGAAACGGTAAAGACAGCAACAAAATGTAAATATTGGATAAGTTGTCAAATGTATCACTTCCATGCATCATTTTATGGTATAACCGACAGACAGTTTTACCTGACTGGGTATGATGGCGACCAGGTGCGTTGTGTCCACTTTTACCGTGGGCATCACAGCATTGCTCTCATGTCCCTCATCTACTACAAGGCCAACACCACCATAAGTCTCACCCACTGCCCTGCCTTCATCTTCTTTCAGCATCACTGTGGTCCCATAGCGACCTTCTTGTGCGAAAGCCACCGGTCTTCCAGCTGAGGTCGAAAACCGGGACATAGATCCTTGGAGGGCTGCAGATCTACTCAAAGATGTAGTTTTGTCTTCTCCAAGTGCTTCGATTGCAATACATTGTTCCACCAGCTCCACCTCACTGCCCAGAGTCAAGGGAGACACCAGTTCCTGGCCAGAGGTCTGAGAAGGATCCTCCCCGAGAGAATCAACCCCACCTTCCACACACACTTCCACGGACCCTCCTGGCCTCTCCTCTCCCACTGGACTCTTCGGGAGAATTATGTAGTTGGTCCTTGGGAGGATTTTGCGGAAGCCTGGAACGTCTTGGGAAGATGTTGTTGACTGTGTGGTCTGTTGAGAACAAGAAAACAAAGAGCAAAAAAAGCATAATAAAAAATGTATCTCACCCCAAACACTGATTGTTTTCTAATCTCTCATAAGGCAGGCATTACAGAAAACTCAGGGAGAGCTTCTTCCTTGAGGCTGTAACTCTGCTGAACTAGCATCACAGCACTAAGTGCTACTGAACATTCAGCGCTTTACATCTGCACTATCCTTCCAATATTGCACATAAAACTACTGTGCAATATCTATACTACCCTGACTCAATCACTTTCCAGTCACTATGCGCTTTTCCTTGTATTCATTATTCTTATATTCTAATCTGAGTGTTTACAGATTAGTTATTTAACTTGGTGTTGCTCTTGTAATCAGAAGGTTGAGAGTTTAAATCCCAGGACTGCTAGAGGTACCACTGAGTTACATTTACATTTACGGCATTTAGCAGATCCCTTTCATCCAAAGCAACTTCCATTCCCTAACTACAGGGGGCAGTCTCCCTGGAGCAACTAGTCTTGTTCAGGAACCCAGTGGTGGTACTGGAGGTAGGATTCGAAGCCAGGACCTCATGGTCCAGAGGCAAGTGTCCTACCCACTGAGCTACCTCAGGGACCATGAGGTCCTGTGTTCGAATTAGGAGCTAGGAGCAAGACACCATCCCCACACACCGCTCTGCTGGTTTCTCATGGCTTCACTTGGTGAATAGAAGATATTCACACTGTTCAGACTTGCTAAACTGTGGTGTCTTCAAACATGACGTTACTTTATCTAACTGCTTTCAGACACAGTGTCGCCTTGTTGTTATACCTCCCCTTCAAATAAATATTCATAAGGTTTAAAAAGGTCAGCTACACTTTGTGTTAAATAACTGCATTTAACTGAAATAAAGTAAATTGGAAATTACAACGGCTTTGATTTACCGGGTCCACTCCATCTTTTTCCATCTTGGCCCTCTCCAGGTAGTAGCCTTTATCCGCCACGTTGAGCCTCTTCCAGCTGTCGCTGATGCGCTTGTTGATCTCAGACTGAGGCATATCTGGATGCTCCTGCTGCAGACTCTGATGAACATCAAAGTAGTACAACAGGTAGGCAGACCTGTAGGAGGCACAGTTATTCAGTCTTATAGAGGGACATTTCAGTTAAGTGACTCTGTTTGCTGAGAAATTTGGTTTCCTCATTCCCCAAGTGCATAAATGTGGCTCTGGACTTCAGTTAACCCTGTTAATTGGTGGCCATAAGCATCCATTACTTGTGCAAATTTTCAAAGCATGAAACTAGAAGCAAACCAAAGTTTATTTGGGATCAGTTAACTCCTGTACACTTAACTTATGTTTTCCTTCCTACAAAACATCAATTGGGAATGGCTAATATAGTCGGTTATCTGCAGAGGACACCGAGACCTGCAGTTATTCAGTTTCATAGAGGGAATTACTCTTAATGTTTTATTATCTTTTAATTTTACACCAGATGTAATTGGAGTTTAAACAGCATTGTTAAATTACCACACACTTTCCTCAAACATACCTACCTATATGGCTCTTGCATTTAGTTAATATAATGGTGGCTACAAGCTTTCATTACTTCTGATCAAAATGAGCCTTGTAGTGTGAAGGCAGATTATGTACATTTGGATTTTTTTTTACCATAACTGAGGTTTTCTTTATCACAAGGCATTTATCAGGAATGGCTGATATAGTCTGTTACCTTGGTTTTTTGGGTTTGTCTGCATGTTCTCCACTGTTTTTACTCCTCTTCTTTTTCTTGGATGAGGGGAGGTCCACAACAGTGTAACAGCTCTCAACCTCCTCTATCACCTTCACTTCTGTCTCTTCATAAATGGCATCCATCTTTGGGATAGCCTTATAAGAATACAGGTGCAGAGTGTTATGTGCATCAAAGTTTTAGGATGTAGTTCTGGTTAAGCAGTTTCTGTGATCAGGAGCTATTAGACTATTGTCTGTAGTAAAGTAATATGAACAGTGGTATATGGGACCCACAAACAGTTCTAGAAATTACACTTCTCACAATAAGTTAGGAATATTTTAGGAGACTTAGTGGATATCATGCATACAGTGTGTTTCACTTTAGACATGTTTGGGACGGGAAGGCGATTGTATTGGGGTGATAGACACACCTCATTGTGTGCTTTCCATGTAATGGTCTCATTGTGTACAGGTGTGCCTTATATTGGGGCCAATACCAAAAAAACTACCTTTTTCAATATGGCATCAATTTCAACATTCTATGAGTATGAAACGCTGGTATTGTCAGTAAGTAAAGCCAGTAAGCCAAGTTCATCATTCAAACAGCCATCAACAGAGACTGAATGTTTGGGGCTATCCCTGTTATTGTCTACATTTTTGGAGAAATAAATATTAAACTAATGAAAATTGTGTTTCTTCTCAAACATTACTACTAATATCAAATGGAACTTCTACTTATT
>JBBKCR010000122.1:2943558-2954901 GCA_037577295.1 Ladigesia roloffi
TGTGTATGTGTGTGTATGTGTGTGTATGTGTGTGTGTGTGTGTGTGTGTGTGTGTGTGTGTGTGTGTGTGTGTGTGTCTGACTGACGGGCACATAAGTCTGCCCCTTTCTGATTTACACTTCAGCAACTTCACTGCGGGGGTTTTGCAGACATTTTCAAAACAGCGGACTTCATTATTGACTTGTCTCCCAGTTTTAGATTGAAATTGAATTCCAGCTCTCATTTAATTTGTCCTCTAGCGACTACGCTCAGATGTGTCATTCCAAATAGGACCCAGGCCCGCTCTCAGCCGGGGCGTCGATAGCTGGAGTGCACTGCAGATATGACAGCTTGGCCTGTCCCAACCCCCAGAGCTGCCAAAAATGATAAATTACCCCCTGGCCCTCTTTTCTGCTCCCTCGTTGGTTAGCTCTGGGTGACTTCAACCAATTTGTTCAATTTAAATATCCAGTTGGTAAACACAACAGCAGTGATGTGTGTGTGTGTGTCTGTGTGTGTTTGTGTACCTATAGGTGTATCTGGGAGTGCATGCAAGTCGTGAAAATGTGTGCATGCACTTTTAGGCTGGGTGTGTGTGTGTGTGTGTGGGCGTGTGTGAGAGCGAGAGAGAAATTGTGTGTGAGCATGGATCAGTGCGTGAGCAATTGAGCTTGTTAATGTGTGTGCGCATGTGTGTGAAAGACCAGTGTAAAGTATCGCCTGGAGTGTTGCTTTTAATTTGTTCATCATGGCCCTGTCTGTCACAGTTCCGTCTCCAGTCGCTCCTGCCGTCCCCAGTGGGAGTGAAACCCCTCTCTCAGGACCCGGTGGTCCGGCGCTGGTCCGGCGGGGAGGAAAGTGGGCTTTGACTGAAAGGACCCGTGGGTCCTGGAACCCAGAGTCTGTCCCCAGTTAACGTGGGCGGCCTGCAGTAACACCATTGGGAGTCAAAATGTGCTCAGACCTTCCTTTCTTTGTCTTTCGATTCTTCCTTTCTTTCCTCCTCCCATCCTTTCTTACTGTCTTTTTCTTTCTGCCTGTGATTTTTGCCTTTTGTTCTCCATTTCTATCCATCATGTCTTTCATGCTGTAACTTTTTCCTTTTTTCTTTCATCGTCTTCCAGTCTGTCTCTTACTCACTTTTTGTTTTCTGTCTCTTTTGATCTTTCCCCCGTCTCTGTCTCTCTCTCTGTCTCTCTCTCTGTCTCTGTCTCTCTCTATGTCTCTGTCTCGCTCTCTCTCTCTGTCTGTCTGTCTGTCTGTCTGTCTGTCTGTCTTGCTCTCTCTCTCTGTCTGTCTCTGTCTCTCTCTCTCTCTGTCTGTCTCGCACTGTCTCTGTCTCTCTCTCTGTCTCTGTCTCTCTCTCTGTCTCTGTCTGTCTGTCTTGCTCTCTCTCTCTGTCTGTCTCGGTCTCTCATTCTCTCTGTCTGTCTCGGGCTCTCTCTGTCTCTTTCTCTCTGTCTTTGTCTCTCGCTCTCTTTCTCTGTCTCATGCTCTCTGTGTCTCGCTCTCTCTGTGTCTCTCTCTCACTGTCTGCCTTTTTTGACTTACTTTGTCTTTTTCTTTCTTTGTCTTACACTGTCTTCCGGTCTTTCTCTTTTTGTCTTTTACTTTTTTCATTCTTTCATTTGGTCGGTCTTTCTGTGTGTGTTTTTTTTTTTCTTTCACCTCTGTCTTTCTATGTCATTCCCTCTCTGCCACACCCCCACTCTCTTTATATGCTTGTTCAGGTTCTTACTGCTGTTCTCTCTTGGAGAATTGTTACTCTGTGGAATTTCAGAATTAGCTGACAGTTCTTTTTTTGGAACCTCTATTAGTGGAGCAGTAATTGAGGACTTTCCTCTATAGAATGTCACTGCTCGGAACATTCTGTACGTTTTCTCTTTTCTGTGTGTGTGTGTGTGTGTGTTTGTGTCCCTCCTCTGAATCTTGCATAGTAAGACGTCCTGTATGTGTGTGTTTGTGTGTTTGCGTGTGTGTGCTGATAGGAATTTCCATAGGGAGCACTAACGAGGTAATTCCATCGCTGGAGGATTGTGGAAATTGGTTTTGAAAGTCAATTTGAAATCAAAAGTACAGGAAACACAAAACAAATTCCCACTTTCCTGACCTTCACAGTTGGGAAATGACTTTATGGAGAAAGGGGAAATGAGTGTAAATGGGCAAAAAATGAACCCACATTTTTGATTAAATGTTTGAGACTGGTAGTAGTGTGATGTGATTGATTTCTGAGGTGTTACCGGCCTGGAGGAAGGAAAGCTGAAGGACAGATTTTATTCAGGGTAATCTTGCACCAGTGGATTGATTTAGGATCATTACTCATCATACGTCTAACACTGGTTACAAAGAGACAAATAGAGATGGATGAGATGGTTAGTTGGTCCCTGAAAGTTTGTGAACCCTTTAGGATGTTCTCTAGGCAAGTTGTAAGCAATTGAGATTTTCGCACTTAGTCCTATAGGAAAAGAGAACACAGTTTAACAAATGAGTCAAAAATATACCAGGCCAAATATGAATTTAAATGGAAAAAAGATACAATGTGACAGAAAGGTGTCTGGCAGAGGTTTTTGGACTTTTAGTATCAGGTGTGACCCCCTGTTTAGTTTTCTCACATGAACTGTTGAACTCTGCTCCTTACTCAACATTTCTATTGGGTTAAATATTGCTTTTTCCTGAACTGTTCATTGGTAGATCAACTTGTGTACTCTGACTCATTATCATGCTCGAAGACCCTTGTTTTCTTGAGTTTTATATATATATAATAGCAAACCATCCAGCAAAACATGCCCAGATAATGATACTACCACCACCATGTTTCACCAATGGAATCTGGTTCTTAAGCTTGAAGGTCCATATGCAGTGTTTTACTTTCTTCAAACATAACACCTGAGGCAATTTTTCATAGGCCATCAGAGCACTGAAGCGTGCACCTGCTCAGAAAATTCACCGCCACTTCCAAGATGCTGTGCACACATGGCGTATATGGCAGGACATCTGGGCCATCACCGGCCACAGGACATCTCCACCTGCCTGTGACGGGGAGGCCTTCATTCCAGATGCACCGAGTCACTTCTACGCATGGTTTCATGCACGAAACCATGTGGCAGCAAGGAAGTCCGTCCCTCCCCCAGCGATCAGGTGCTTTGCCTGACCACAGCTGATGTGAGGAGAGCTCTTCTCAGAGTTAACCCATGGAGGGCTGCTGGACAATGTTAGGGCTGGCCTGAATGGTTGGTTTTAAATGAAAACGTGATGAAATGAAAATGATAGTGTTACATACATCTTTTTCCACAAAGAAACTGGACGAAATATTGTATTTTGCTGCAAGTTAAAACTCCTATAAGGAGTTTGATTGGTATTTTACTGACCTTGATAAAGTGATAAAGAAATAAGTGATTAAGTAAGTTTAAGACATACAGTACTGTGCACATTTTCTTTAAAGGAAATTTTCTTTCATTTCTAATGTAGATTTCAAGGACCGTGTCTTGAAAGACTTGAAACGTTTTTCATTTTCAGTCCACACCCTGTTTCAGAAAAATGTTTTAGGATGTTTAGCCACATAGTGACTATGGATGAATCATTCAAGCCTATCAAAGCCATTTAAATTTAAGGCCTGTACCAGTGAAGGAACAAGATCAGATGATTCCAGATGATAAGGCGGTGATCAGTATACTGGTGGTGCTGAATGCGAAGTAGCTGGAACACCTTTATCCAGGCACCTTGTAACTTGAGGCAGTTTGTAGTCTGTGAAACTAAAATATTTGTTCACATTTATTTAATTAAATCTGTTCCCGTGCTGCTGATGTGCTCCATGTTCTTAGGCATTGCTTTGCCTGCGTTTTTTCCAGTCCACCTTAAATAGTGCAGCAGTCAGAATGCAGTGTTGCAGCATTTAAGGCAGAAACAATGACAAAAAGTTACATTATGAGTAATTTGGGTGTTTCATCCTTGACCATGAATGATCATTTTGTTCCAAAGATAATAGAAATTTAAATTCAGTTCAGTCCTCTAAATCCATGCGTGTACTGTGTATGTGCCAAATTAACCCTCAACACCTAGCTAACCAACTGCTCTACACCTCGTTAGCTTCAGTTATCCAAGCAGGAGAAGAATAAGTGATAACACAAACCAACGTGAACATGTGAAGGAGCACCACAGACACTTTGGGATGAATGCATGACCAAGAAAGCCAGCTTAGTCACTATAATGTCACATGGCAGCCAGACAAACTTCAAATTCAAGCATTCTGAAGGATCGGACCATATGGCGTGCCCATGAAGACTCTGCCAAAACTCTGTAACTATAAATCTGCGCAACATGGTGCTGATTTACACGTGCAGATATTGGCATTGCTAGAAATTCTTTTGAACAAAGAGTTACTGAAGTGTTTTCTATTCATATTTCACTATGTCAGTCCCCCCCGGAGTCTCTTAAGTGGTCATTCGTAGCCTCTTGTTTCGCTGTGGTGTAAATATGAAGTGATGCGCTGCCAAAATGACCTCAGTCACTCAGCAGAGAACGCATTAATGAAATGGGACAGAAGTGTAATGACCTTCATAAATCACTCAAATGGTTATAAAAATAAGTGCACGCCTGAAATGGAGTTTCATACATTGCAATAAAAATGTATTGACACATTTCGACTACATTTACATCACTTAAAATATTTTCCTTTTCTCTTCAGTATGAGCTCAAGCTACTAAACTACGAAGACGTTTTTTTCTATAACATGATTTTAAACTTTTTCAAAGTAGTTGTATACTTACAACTCTCTTAAAGGGACAAAAATGGGTCAGAATGTTTAAAAAATGAGAAATCCAACATATGCTCCATAGGTTTTACTGTAAACACCTTAGCCCAACGAAAAAGAAAAAGTAAAGACACAGTTGGGACCACTGAATCTCGGGCTCGAACTCATTATATAGACATCTGACTATCGTTAGCTATGTTATGTATTAATGCATCATATTTTTGGGTTTTGTGGAAGCAGTGAGCTTTTCAAGGCTGTTTCCAAGTTTTTTTTTTCATGCAGACCACAGTAATGCGCAGCCCCTCATAGTTTATGGGTTCTTAGACAAAGTTTGCTGGGTGTTATTGTGGTTATTGTTAATGTTATGAACTCAGTAAACTGTGACATTTGATAAAACTGTGACTGTATGACATTTGCTTGCATCTTTGGATTTGATGTTAATTTTGTGACTGCTAAGCAAGCCGCACTAAAATGCAACAGTGCATCATTTTCAGCCCCGCCCCTGACCAGGGAAACCGAACCGAGAGTGTAAACGCATCCCGAAAGCCATGTTTTCCCAGCAGCTGTTTTCATGTAACATAATGTGCTGATTACAGTGCTGGGCTGTAAACGAAGCCGATGTAGGATGTTCTCACAGGCCACAGGCACTCAGGGATTGTAACGCGGCCGTGTGGAACTGGCCAAGGACTCCAGAACTTTGGTCAGGTCGATTGTAGAGTTCTTGAGTTGCTAAGAGCGGGCTGGCTGCTTTTGGAGAAAAGCGGACCCCTCCCTGGTCCAAGCTCTCCACATGACTCCCCGTTCCACAAAAAGAAACACTGTCGCACTGCTGTCACGGTCAAAACGGCTCCCGCACGGTTGCCATGGAGAGCATGTGGTTTCCACGGCACTGGTGCGAGAGTTTGCAGGAACATCATTTGTTAGTGTCTGTGTGAATGTGGAGCACGGAGGAGCTGCAGGGCTTGTTGCTGACCCTCCGAGTCTCTCCGGCCCCCTGCGCTCGCTCTGAAAAAGCTGGCCTCTTACCGAGGGCCACTGAATAACACACTGCACCTCTACCGCCATTGTTCAACCTTCAACATGGCAAACTCGACTCTGAAGCATGCTTTTACTCCCAGGAATTTGAACAGCACTTTACAAAGGTCTTTTCTCTGCTCTCCTTTCTTACAGTACGACTTTGGACAAACCTCTCGGTGCTATAAGTCTACATGAAGTTTTTTTTATTTTTTTATTTTTTAAGATACGTTCTTATGAAGTTGTTGTGCCTTTTTTATCGGGGGGGGGGGGGGGGAATATTTTCAAATGCTTTTCATCAGCAAAAATGGCAAAACAATTTAAGGACTTTTTCAGATATGCAAGATGTTTAAGAATATATTGCATATCTTCTTTGACAAATAATGTAACAATGTCAATTTTTAACTAATGTTATCTTGCTTGGGAACTAAAATCATGGCAACAGTTGAAAAAAAGAACGGATTGGTGGGGACATTTAGTTATCTGGGTGCAAATTGAAAGTAAACCTATCATCAATATATCTCTGTTACAGGACGGCTCCTTAATTCAGATACCCACCATAATCAGCCGATTAAGATACAAGGAGGGATCGTTCTCACACTCGACATTTATAAGTATTGGCTGTCTAGAATACTTTGAACTAGGATATGCATTAATATAGACTTTTATAATTGCTACAAGTAGTTGGCTCAGTATTTGTTAGGGTTCAGTTTCTTAATAGAGGAATCTGGATATGTAATCTGGTATAGTGAGCGTTTTCTTGGTGTGTTGGTGTCTGTAATTTAATTTAATCTTAAATTTAATTTGTAAAAAAAGTAATTGTCCGTTAATCATAACATATAGTGAACAATGGCCCATTGGACACAAGTCCAGACAGTTTAATGGTGGGTAAAATACTTTTCACACTTTAATTCGATTTTTATATCTTTGCATCACCTTGCACTCCGTGAGCTGAGGCCCCCCGGCTGTTAGAGGCTCCTGGGCTCCGGCCCCATTAGCCCTTTTTCATAGAAGGTTATTATAATTTATTCCTGGTTAAAATGTCATTTCAATATATAAGCAGCCCTAGTTCAATTTTCAGGACCTTTTTTGTATTTCTTTAGTCCTGTTTCTTTAATGTTAATCGAAGTAGAGTTTTAATCCAGGACACAGTCACTGCCATAGAGAGTGCTTTATTCAGTTTGCCCTCATCAGTGTACATGTTAGCCAACTCTCTCCAGTTGGAACATACCGTTTGGCTTCAGCCTTTACTGTCCCACGTTCCCTTGATGAATGGGATGCTTCATCACATCAGACGTTAATGTTACAAATCCACCTGTAATGTTTGAGTGATGGTGATCTTTTTTGTGTCTGTAACACTGGAATTTACATAATGAAACTGTTAAATATTAGTCACAGTGTAATAGTAGCGCAGACAGTATGATTGATAAGTGAGGGCAAGAACCTAAAGCTGCTGAGTTGAACGCATTGGAGCCAGAAAGGATAGAATTCTAATGTTGTTTGACTTTGCGCACTACAGGCCGCTCTACAGTTTTGTTTCTTTTTCTTTTTTCTTTTTTTGAGGGCGCAGGTTAGGGCTAGTCTGAATTGAATAACACAGTCAGGGAGGATTTTATCATTGACATTTCTGTTTAGCTTGGGGCCAGGCTTAGTCTGTGTCTTACAAAAACAGAGCTTTGAGTCATTTGTTCAATTATGATCTAAATGGCTGATTCAAATGAATGAATGATTCCATTAGAGACATCAGGTGATGTCTACTGTTGAAGTAAACACTTGTATCTCCAGACACTGTGGCCTTTGACTGGATGTGTACCGCTGAGATTGTTTTCTGGCAAGACTGAACTTGTCCTAATTTCCTCGAACTCAGCTGCTGTTTTGGAATTCACCGACAACTGGCGGAAGACTCCGGCAAAGACAAATGATACTGCAAGAAAAACATCTTACCGCAGGAGAAACGAATGTAATGAATGTTACATTATTCGGGGAAATGGAGAGGGTGTTAGTTTCCTTTTCCATGACCTAGACACTCACAGTCAAGTTAAGGAAGTGTTTTTTGGCATTTTATCCATATGCACATCAGTAAAATGAAACAATGTTCCTCTAGAACCAAAGGACAAAAACAAAACACCACAAAGAACAGCAGGAGAACACCACTAGACTAGGGGATCAAATGTATATAGCCAGAAACACCAAAATACCGTACATATGATAAAAGCATCCAAATATAATACCATGACTAAACACAGCACATTTTTTACTTTTAGCGGTTATTTTTATCCAAAGTGGCTTCCATTCCCTACCTGCAGAGGGCAGTCTCACTAGAGCACCTTACTCAGGAACCCAGTGGTGGTATGCTGATGGTAGGATTCAAACCCATGACCTCGTGGTCCAGAGGCAAGTATCGTATTGTATGGCCAGAGAGAAACATATGTGAATATATTGCATCAATGGACATGTTAAAAAAAAAATGTCAAAAAGCTTTAAAAATAGAAATCTGAATAATTAAATGTTTTCTGTTCCATATAGAGCTCCTGCTGACCCACTAAATCATACGCGTATTATTCATCTGCATGATGATTTTCCCACTCTGGTCATTTTCACAGAGCAGCCTCAAATCATGTCCATAAATAACAATTTACGTATCGCAGATAAACGAAAGCCAAAGTCACAGTAATGATTATGGAATGAGTCATTTAGTGCAGTCCTAGTCCTAAACAGCCTACTTTGCTAGGGACCAGAGTCTAATCCCATGCTACAGCCCACCGGTTTCACAACCAGCTGCCAATAAAGTTCTAATACCGCTTCCCGTTATCTGCGATGTTCCTAGGGATCGTTCAAGGCCACCGTGGGCTGAGCGTGTTTAAAATTCCCCACTCTAAAGCTCCAGACAGATTGATTCTCTGAAAGCCTTATAAGAAGACTGATCTAGATCCACTGCTTAATGCATTAGCTTTATATCCCTACCGAAGAGATGGCGAGCAATTACACTGCCCCACTTTCTCATATCCCATCAAAAAGCTCTGTGAAATCTATGCAAATTCTCCCTGTGAATCCCTCCCTAACCTGCAATGAACAGGCACGCCAACCCCCAGGAAAACAGTCACACTTCAGAAGCGGAGGGAGTTTTTTTTGTATCTCTTATCTGTAAGGTTTGTTTTTGTTGATGTGTTTGTCTGAAGGAAAGCATTTGCTTGTGTGTGTTTTTCTCGTTAATCTGTCTTTGATATGCAGGCACACGCTCGATGCTCGACGCTCCGTCTCCTCCTCAAAGACACAGACTAAAGGGATCTTCGTGTGTGTGTGTGAGAGAGAGAGAGAGATTGCTTGCCTTTTTTTCCCCCTGTTTTTGATACTCTCCCTCACACACCTACCCACACACACTTTCACACACACTGTTTTGTGCATAGGTCATCAGCCTCTCGCTGAGGGACATTGAAAAGTCCCCCGAAAGTGCATCCAACTTCTTTCAATTTAAACGAAAGTGAAATTGCCTTTTGTTGCGTGCGTTTTCAAAAGCCGACACTGCATGTGTGTGTGCTGCGTGCCCAGTAGCCGTGGGCGGTACACTGCATCATCCAGAATATTTTCTTCATGTTCAGCTTTAGGTATGAAATATGTAATTACCTTAGTACCGTTATGTCAGTAATAAGCGCAGAATTTGCCTTGCATGGACCACATGGTGAATTTGGATGCCGAGCACTGATGCCACTGGTGAGAGTGGGGGGGGGGGAGTGGGGGACCAGAGACGGAAAACCAAAAGTGGTGATGGGGAGGAATCTGTGCCAAAGAGATGAGCTTCATCAGTCGATTGAAAGTGGGGTGGGTATAGAAAGACTGAGTACACTGTAAAGTTTGCCACCCCACAGTAGAATGTCAACTAGACAGGTGTGCTCCGCCCTCGCTGGAATAGGTGTTCTCACGTGGCTGTGTGTCCAAACTTCAAAAGCAATTGATGCATCAGACTCTGGACAGACTAATTTCCTGGCAAGGCATATAAAAATGAACAGACTTACTAAAAAGCACAGAAGCCAAGGGCTGTGTGTGTCTGTGTGTGTCTGTCAGGGCTCCAGATGGCGGTGAAAATGGTCGCCAGTACGACTAGATTTTTTTATTTTGCAACTTTTTTTTTCTCTTTCAGTCGCCAATGGCGTTCGTCTCTCAAAACCAAGAGGAATTCAATTAAAAGTACAAGAAATGTGACATCCCATAATGCGCAGATACGCTCAACCCAAATCTGCTGTTCCTACTACACAGTCGTGTGATTAGTTATGGGAATTTTGGCTCTGGTTACTGTGTGATCACTATAGTGGCTCTGTGCTAAATATATACAGGACAGGATCTAAAATCCTAGGAACAGAACTGCCTTGCACAGATTTTCCATGTGTTGCCACTCTGTAGTGTTCAGTGATGGAGTGTGATGCAGCTTTAGTTCGTGGAAGACCAACACACATAAAGACAAGAGCATAAAATGATGGTTAATCATCCGTTACCAAAGCACGACACACATCACAATACAGCTTTCTCCAAATGTGTCGAAGGACAAACCCTGGATAGGCCGACCAATTATTTTGATTATATTAGGCCATTAAAAAATCCCGTATTATAGTGTTTATGTTTAGCTGAAATGTTGTTTGGTTGCTGTCTTTAACACAGGGATACATAGCTTTGCTAGCTTTGCTAACGTCAAGATTTATAAACTGAGCTGGATGTCTTTAGTGGTTTCCTAAAAGGCTAACAAAAATCTTAATAGCTAGCTTAGCCAAAATGTTATTTGAATGCTGATTTGAACACAGGAATGTAGAGCTTTGATAGCTTAGCCTGGGATTTAAACAAAACGGGATTTTAAAATAAAATGGGATTTTAAAATGGGCAAATATATTCAAAGCAATTGTTCAGCCTTATCCCTGGAGATCTGGCTTGGAGCGTACAACCTCATGCACCCCCATGTGATCTTTATCCACGGCTTCACTCCACAGAGGTGCTTCTAGCAATATGGCGGAGATGTCGATGAGCGATGCAGCTGGTCATGCGGTGTCTAGTAAAGTTCTGTATCTACAATCTAGTCTATTAATATACTATGTCTGTGCCCAATCGTCTCTTTGCTTTCCCAAGTTTAGTCAAAGAACTGACTCTTTCGCGATCGACACACCTCTATTGAGAGCAGTGTTGACAGTTCCAGGTTTGTTTGACCGGATACACACAGGCTTGCAACCCTGTTGCAGAGCGCATTCTAAGCTCTAGTCAAAATAAACATTTTAAACAGTTTAGTCCACATCATGATTACTTGTTTCGTTTTTAATGGTCACTACATGTGGTAAGACTGGAGATAAAAAAGTGCCACGGCAATATTTTTTTTTCCATTTAAATCACATTTGATAGAGATTATGGCGCCTAAATATAAATCGGCTCCCAAATATTTTGTTTTTAGGAGCTAATGACTCCTAAGGTTTTATTTTGTCTGGAGCCTGTGTGTGTTTGTGTGTGTTTGTGTGTGTTTGTGTGTGTTTGTGTGTGTTTGTGTGTGTTTGTGAGAGTTTGTGAGAGTTTGTGAGAGTTTGTGAGAGTTTGTGAGAGTTTGTGAGAGTTTGTGAGAGTTTGTG